>JAVDBV010003050.1:0-13319 GCA_032619315.1 Piper longum
GGCGAGGTCGGAGGGCGGAGGCGAGGTCGGAGACGAAGGCGAGGTAGGAGGGCGGAGGCGAGGTAGGAAGGCGGAGGCGAGGTCGGCGGTGGACGGGCAAGGTCGGCAGGCGGAGGCGAGGTCGGAGACGGAGGTAAGGTAGGAGGGTGGAGGAGGCGGTGGAGGGAGCATCGGGTGAGTTTAGAGTTTTTAAATGTAAATTTTAATTTTACCCATGCCAAATTAATTTATTTAATTTTATAACGATGATAATTTAATAATTTTACTATAAAAACCGATTTTTTCCGATTCACCCCGATTTTAAACCGGTTTGGAATCGGTCAGAATTGGAAGGAATCGGCCGATTTCGAGCCAGATTTACGTCCGATTGATTCGACGCTAAAATCGGCTCGGATAACTCCCAATCCGAATTAAATCGGCTGATTCTGAGTGGAATAAGCCGATTCTCACAATTATGGTTCTACTACTAGTGTTTTCAAACACGAGCTGATCATCAATCAATCATCAAGTTACAAACAACATTAAAAGTACTTAGTTTGTAATTTCAAACCGCATCTAATATTTGGTAAAGTACAGTAAGTGTTAAACATGATTTGAATACTATATATGTATCGAAACTTGTCAAAATGAGAGCATTTCATCCATAGCTAGCTACAGATCAGTTTTCAATATTTCCCAATTCGATTCATCAAGCAAACAACATGAAGTAGTAGTAGTTTCGTTTTGTAGTAATTTGAAACACCTCGTATATCTAATCTAATTAATCGCCCTTTTACTCATTGCCCTTTTTCTTGCTTTCTTCCCGTTGCTTGAACGCGAGAAGAATTCTACCTGTTAAGTCATCACCCATTCTGATCTGATTAGACGTGGAGGAGGAGGCGTCAGCTTGACCTCGGCGTTGCTGCCGAGCTTGCTGCCCCAACGGAGGAAACTCATTATTATAGATCTCATCATCGCCGTTATGCATTGGGAGCCCATCACCGGCACTAGCGTCGTCGACGTTCACCGCGGGCTGTTCTGCGATAGTACCATCACCGCCATGTACATCCCCAGCAGCTTGTTGATCCCCAACCGGCTCTGATTGTTCACGCAGCGCCACCAACTCATCATCTTTAACTACTTCTACGGCGGCGTAATCATGCGCAGCAATCACATCGCCGGCCTCTTGATGATCCCCTCGATCGGCGCCATGCAATATCCCACCACTACCATTATCGACAACAACATTAGCAATATTATCGCTGGGCAGCTCATGATGATCATCTGTGATGATTAATTCTACGTTAGCATCTCCTTGATCACTAATATTGACGTCGCCCAGTTGTGCCAAAACCGGTTGCGCATGAGCCTCACCGTCAATATTACTAACTTCTACGTTACCATCGTCCCCAGCTTTATCATCATCATGCAAAACTGCATCCCAAAAGTCATCCAGCCCTTTCTGAAAGTTAACTATTGCATCCATATCATCCATCATTTCTACTGCAGGAGTCTCGTCATTTTTCACTTGTGCGGTACTACCATCCATTGCTGCACCTTCGTCGATAATTTCCAGCTGATCTGGTTCACAACATTATTGTGCCCATCTCCTTCTAATTCTGCTATGATTGCTTCGCTTCTTTCCGCTGCAACTAGTCCTCCCTCTTGCAAGAGAGCTTCTTCCTCTTCACTGACCGGTGCATGGGCAGCTTGTTCATGATCACCCTCGGATTCTGGTGGGTCCGAGAAGAGGGACAGGTACTATTATACGCCAAGGACATATCTGATCCCTTGCACTTGGACTCCAAAAAGTGCAAGGAGCACCCGTTGCCGGGTATAATGGTGTAATCTGTGGTCTTGCCTCTCCTGGACGTTCTGGTGCCGGCCCAGGTGGTAGACTGCCAGGCCTTGGAGACACACCAGCTTGAATGCCGGGCCTTGGAGGAACCCCAGCTTGAATGCCAGGCCTTGGAGCTGCCTGCCTATTTTCATGTCGTAGAGGGCCACCAAACCGTGAAGGAAACCGAGGCGGCGGCCTAATAACCGGTGGTCGACGGCCATGATCAATAGATGGGGAGACGGCGGCACCTCTGGGATGCTCATCAGAATAATTGATCACTGGTCCTGTTTGGCCCCTTGAAGACGTTGAAGGTCGAGGGTATGTAGGAGGTCGCTTCTGACGCATGTCTGATATATCATCCCCCCACGTTAAATACAAAATGCAGAAAAAAAAAATTGCACTATTTGAGAAAAAAAATGCAAAAAGATTCATTCAGGATCTGCATGGATGTGCATTGCAAATTCGCCGATATAATATTCATGTATATAGCAAGAAATCATGCAGTTCTCCCAACACAACAAAATCACATGAAAAGCTGCATTTTTCCACAAAAAAGAAGGATCTCAAAGCCAACATAAGGAAGATCAAAACAAGCCGAACATGTACGACATAAACACTACAAAAATCTGAGAAAACTAAAGAGCTGTATGTTCTTAATGTAGAAATATGACAAACCATACAGTTATGACAATATCCATGGCTCAAGCATCATGATTTGACAAAAAGATAATCAAACTGTTCCAAGAAGCTACTTAAATACAACAGTTCAATAAATTCGCAAGGACTGTTCACTCAAACATGTATATATAGCAAGAAATTCTCAATTGCAAGAAGGATTCAAAGACCACCATGAAGATCAAAACAAGGAGATGTACCATACAAAAAAACTAAGCTGCTGAAAAAACTAAAAAATTGTTCTTTATGTAGATATGAAATATGCAATGACATCCGTTATTAAAACATCATTTATTATTTGACGGGATCTACATTCCAGATTCAAACGTCGTGATTTGACAAGAAGATCAATTAAACTGTTATTAATTAAGTTATATACCTAGCAAGTATCTAATTAAATACAACAGTTAGATAAATAGGCGAGAAAGCAACGCGAAAAAAAGATCGCCAACAGGTAGGAATCCCAAGAAGAACAAACAAAAAATAAACAATACGGTTCCGAAGAACATCAGAAAGGAATTACTAAGTACTGATAATTGAAGAGATTATTTATCGATCATACCGTCTCCGATATTCAAGAATGAAAGATGTACGAGACTCTGTTTTCCTCTACTCTGTTTTCAAAAAAAAATCATCATAAGATTTCTTTAACCAGAAGCTTTTATTTCTAAAACATACTACTCTCTCCTAATAGAAAAGATGAAGTTTTTATTTTATTCCCTTTTTATGTAGATTATTCCTTTTTGTCTCCGAAAGCTTTTGTTGAACTATCAAAAATGTAATATTTTTTTCATTTCCGTTCCGAGAGGGAAATATCAACCAAGAGCAGTAACAGACAGTTTAAGTTAGAAAGATCACCACGTTCGATGAATGCATGGAATAACTCCTAGTGCTCTACTTTCACCATTCCAGAAGGGCATGCATGGCGATGTGACGGACGTAGTTTCCCATTAACAATAGAGCCGTCTTGCGTGATAAAATGATAATCGCAAGACTCTAAACCACAAATCTTTATAATCTCCGAAGTGGTGCATGAAATTCGATCACTATCAATTACACTAACATGTTCGTGCATGCCATATAACAAACAAACCAATAACAAAAATCAAGACATGGAATATTATACAAGAATAGAATTATACTACCAACTACGAAAGGAGAAATGGGGAGGGATAATGTTCACAAGCTATGCGTCGTCTCTGATTCTTGGCCGAGGGAGACCAACGAAGACGAAGGTTCTTGGAGCTTGTTTATCTCCAAGAGTGGACGAGAGCTTCATATGTTCAGAAGCACAACAATTGCGATTTTTATATATGAAAGAGGCGGGAAAAACGCTCTCAGGAGTACGCGCACCAACGCATACGTCAATGATAAATGGGACTATTTAATTAATAAAATAATTGATATTAGATATCTGTGTTTATTTCCAAGACTGGGTGAAAGCTATGTTCAGAGGTACAACAATTGCGATTTAATTAATAAAGTGATGAATGGGGCACTTGTGATTTTGGCTGCGTGAAAGCTATCACGTTTATTACTGCTGAAAATGATGATCTAAGTAATTTTTGGGTAATTATATGAAGCAAAAGTTAGTTTTTTAATGTCTAACTCAAGCCTTTAAAATTAGAGAAAAATTAAGATGAGTAACACATTTTATAGCTTATATATAAACCACACATTTAATTCGAACAAATTTTAATGTATCTAATATAATAAAGTATGTATGAAAAGTAAAATGGATAAGCAAGAGGCTGATAAATTTTTATCTAAGTTAGATATTACTATGACCAAATTTTAGATTTTAAAAAAATATAAAATTTAAAAATATTTTATATACAATTATTTTGATAGCTAAGATAAAAGAGTTAAAAACATTTGATTGATTTGCAAATATATAATAGTCTGATTATTTATTTTATATTTATTTATATGAATTCTAAGTGATGGTAGTTGAAAATATATATAATAGTCTGATTATTTATTTTATATTTATTTATATGAATTCTAAGTAATGGTAGTGAAGCCCACCAAATTTGCAAAGCTCTTAACCCCTCTATAAAGACTAATGTAACAGACGAATCAGTATGTAAAAACATCAGACGATCGAATCACTATCATAAAATGAAGCCTATGATGGCTAACTAAGTTGAAAGATTTTTTTTTTCAAGTCATGATGAGAATTCAAAAGGTTATTTTACTAACATATTTATTCTAAAAGGTAATATTTACTTGGCAAAGATGCTCCTGCAGACTTGCAGTGCGCCTATTGATAAACCTCGACGGCAAGAAGAAAAGCCCAACCAAAAAAAAAAAAAAAAGATTAACTTTGAAATTGTCATCCTATCAAGAATTCTTGTATTCAAATGTCAGCTGTAAAGTTCCATATTCCAATCATGTAACTTTAGTCTCTTCACGTATACATTAAGCTGTAGCATATATAAAATAACATTAGACCGCAAAGAAGAAGCGAGAAAATTTTACTTTACATAAAATTACACTCTGTATTTGACTCGATGCAGCACGCTATATGAGAAAAAACATATTAAACAACAGGGAAACTGTCATGATTGTTCCATTCCACCATCTTTAAGGCCCTCTTCTCGTGCAGCAGCGGCAGCAGGCAGGCTATTATCTTCCTGAGGAGCCTGGCTTTCACTATCCACAGTCGTTTGTGGCAACACATGGGAGCTTGAACTGGCAGCAGCAGCGGTGGCCGGTTGCTCACATGCCAAACTCGTCAATCCAGTTTGCTTCAAATATGTTTCTAGAGGAAAGCTAGCCACCTGAAGAAGACTCGTCATACTCATCCTACCCCTCTCATGCAACTCGTCTTCTCGATCAGGTTGACAATTCAGATCTATACCTACCTTGTTCTCCAGAGAAGAGTTGCATTGAGATTGTTCTAATTCTTCTTCTCTTTTAAACGAACTATCGACCTCAGCCTCGTCTTTATCCCATATAGATTTTTTGCTCACGGTTTCAGCTTCTCTCTCCATTTGTCGCTTTTTCTTTCGCATCATAAGCGTTTTGAAACGGCGCTTTACTGTCAAACACACATTGCATGTGCATGTTGGTTTGTGTTTAGGCCCTTTCCCACTAGGAGGCTGGATACATACAATGCACATACAACCAGGGCGGTGGCGGGGATGTCTTGTAGTCTGCCCAGCTGATGGATGGTTACAGTTTCCATCGTCACCCAGGACAGCAGCAGAGGCCAGAGCATCAAGACCTGTTTGCTCTCCAATATGAATTTCTTTAGGAGGGTCAACTACCTTCTGCTTCTTAAGTTCTGCAGAAAATTATTGTTTCAATCATTTGGATAAGCAAAATGTTGCTCACCATGTCATTGAGATAGAAGATGCTCTTTACCAAAGTTCATTCTGACTAAATCTGCGAGCTCTTTAGGGTTCATTTCATCTGGCACAGTGCAAGACGACCTGGAAAAACTTTACAGTATCAAACATTATGAAAATCACTGTATACTTGGACATCATATTCATCATCTTAACCCAAACCCCATCAGCCACCACAAAAACCACCAAAATAACCTTTTAGGATCCCACACATTTTCAGCACATGTCCAGCAAGACTGCAACAAAACATTCATAGGTAATCTGCGCCATTTACAACAGCTATCACACTGCGCCCACTGATCCTGTCCCCTGTAGAACCAAAAAAATTAAACTAGCCTAGATTTAACACCCATAATTCCCTGTATTGTCAAGCAAACACCTCCACCAAATTTTTTTTCATGAAAAGAAAATTACATCTCATGGACTAAAGAGCAATGATAGATTGGCAGTTATAGATAAACCCTTTTGTTTCCCTGTATCAACATCAGGTAATTAGCATCAGGTTATGCATGATTACTTAACAGGAAAAATAAAAGCCGATCAATGTGATGGGGCAGTCTAGGAAAAATATTTGATAGGTAATATACAATGGAAAAAAATGACGAACTCAAATTTTTGAAGTCCTAAAAAATGAGAAGAGGAAATATATTACATCAAGAAGTCAAATAATGCCTCCCACAATTACCACTTAATATATGTTTGTTGAAGTGCCTAATTAACCCCAATCAAATGGTCCTTAAAGTCACAATTTCTGCTGAGCTAATCACACTACAGTAATTTTATGCAGAAAAAGGCAATCAGTCCTAAAAATTCAAGAAGGTTTCCACAATGTTCAGCCTTGCATAAATAAAATACTATATTATCTGTTTTGGTATGCTGATTGGAACAGAAGCATACTTAAGCTACAAGCTTTGAGGAAATACCTCCTAAACTAAATTCTACAGAATTCCAAAAAAAATTTAGAAATGCTAAATTGTAAAAGGAAAACCTTCCCCTCATTCCCAATTCCATCATTCAGGTCTTTTCACTGATTTAAAAAAAAAAATAATAACTTTCAATGCCCAGTTGTTTTAGGAGGATTTTTTTTTTCAAAAATTCGAATTAAAAGCAATCATTAACATGCAACAGCTAACTAGAAGCAGTTGCAGTTCTGAGTAGATGCATATCTACATATCACCCAATAAAGCATACAGGTTCGTATTCTTACCCAAATGGTCTGAAAGTGAAAATAGTCCTTTTCCCAAATACTGGCGGCTCCTACAGGTTTAAACATAAACTTCTCAATAAAGTCAAAATAAAAGCAACGTGATCTTCATATATCAATAAGGTTACACCATCACCTCGTATTCTTCAAATTCGTGATCATCAACCAAGACAATACTAGGATTGATGCTTGGCGGAGGCCTAAGTAATTCCTGAGCTTCTTCCCAAGTAAGCTTCAGCTCAAGTGCATCTTCCATATCAATATGCAGCCTTTTGTTTTTTGAACTGATATTACGGCTTTTCCCCCTCTCCGGAAATGATAAAGAGTGGCTAAGGAAGCCCTCAGTCTGCCTACTCATATGGTTATTAGGTTTAAGCCAGCTGACATCTCCATCTATCATATTGTCAGGCAAAGCTGTCAAATGTGGATCTGCATTTCCCTTAAGGGATTTGAGAAGACCTGAATAACCACTTATTACAGGTAGGTTATCAATAACACCAGAAAAAAAGTTGTCTTTAGCATGGGCTCCATTGGGAACAGAGGATACTGGAACTTGAGCATCCTGTTCATAACAGAATCAATGTAATTCAAGAACCTCAAATATTTAAAAACAAAAAAATACAACTATAAGATCTGAAATTTAGAGTCCAATCATCCCTCGATGTCTCAAAGAAGTATGAAGCAATCTGAGGATTTAAAGTAGTCTGCTTGGCCGTTTCCAATAAATATGGTCATTTACTATTATATAGTACAAATAAGAAGAAATCGGTCTCACAACTACACACAAATTCTATAAAACAGTTATTTAATTTTTTTTTAAATTTTTCTACGACAGTTTTTGATGTCTCTCTTTCCCTTTGTTTCACAACTTTAAATTTGATGAGTATAATTCCAAAAAGAAGGGCTTTAAAACCAGAACCAACAAATGACGTCTTATGTATACTATGAGATAAATATGATAGGCAGTTGAAGGAGCCTATGAAGGTCTATCGTAGAAGGGGTATCTTTTAAAGTTTGAGGAAGAAGCTTAGTAGTTTTAAGTTGAGAATTATCTTAGGAAAAGGATTATGAATTCTAGCATGCAAACTGTTAAATTTTCAGGGTGAACATCAGGCCCTTTTAATGTGTTTCTAACTACATATAATGGTCCTGATGAAACTAGTAGTATCAGCCAGTATGGTCAGCAATAGACGAGGGCATTTAACTCCCTCAAACAGCCTATATGTAATCTCTTATTCTTTTCTTCCACTAATTCCTTATCCAGCCATAATAGGCCATAGCACCATCACCATCTTAAATTTGTTATGTCTTTTGGCAATCAATTCCAAACTACTTTCTTCATTTATCAATCTCTTATAGTGTTCACCTTGTATAATGTTACAAAGTTGATCTAATCAACAAACCACTGAAGAAAATAAATCAAACAAGTTCAATTTCATGCAAGGAAGACAATTTCGTCAAAACCTATTATACTAGCACACAATGGCAATAGTCATATATTTATCTATTAATAAGGAACATGCATCCTAGCTACAAATGTATTTTTCCTCATATCAAGAGATACATAGATTCAAGCTACCTGTGCAGCAGAAGAATTAGATGCTTTCCGGCAACCCATTACAAGTTTTCCTTCAGGTTCTATCCGACTGAATGTTACTGTTATAAAAGTTTGTGAAAATATAGTTAACATGCAAAACTTCATCAGCTCACACAATACAACTTTTTTTTTTCTTTCATTAGGAAACAGTTTCTCTTGAAAGCATAAGCTATTTGCAATAAAACTCGCACAATTGTTTAGATCAAGGCTATCCTACAGGTGCAAAAACTGCCCCAGTCTCGCATGTGATTGCACAATGAGCAAGCAGCTTAAGCTGTTAAGGCTTTCAAATTTGTTTACTCCCAACTTCTTTTATAAATGAATGGACCTAGAGAAATCAGAATCAACCACATGATAAATCATATTCAAGAAGAATGAAAATCTTGCTAACCATGAAAGGAAGATGCACCACATTTGAGCGACATCCATAACATTCTAATTAACTTAACAGCATAAGTAGATAGGACATGGAACCAAGTTATTTCTTCCAAATGAACTGACTTGTCAAGAATTAATTATGACTCAGGCAAAAGAATAAAAGAATAACAATGACAAAAGAAATGTCACATTGTAGAAATGTCCAGAGCATTAAGATATATTTCATTCCAAAAGCTTGCCAGAAAGAAGTAAAGAAAAAAGAAAATGAAGAATTTCAGGCGACAAATAAAGTGGGTAAGATGGTTTGACTTTAACTTCAAAGGGAGCCATCATGCAGATTATACAGACTGCCGAAGCAGTATTTGCACACATATCAATAATACTGTTGATTTGTAAACCCGGTATGTCAAACCATTCATATAATCAGAACCTAGGATAAGTGTTCTAGAAGCTGTATATTTTGTCAATAAAAGCATTTGAACTCTAATCTTACCCGTATCACCAGCTTGTAGTTGCATAGACTGTATGCAGGGAGTCACACCTTCTAATACATACATTCTACTGTTATTATTTGGCCAAAATCTAAATTGAAACATCCAGTCTTTGCCTTTTGAATCCTGGATCTTTAATGGCAGACCTTCTGGCTGAGATATGGGAGGAAAGTATGCCTGCATCACAATTTCATAATAGTTAATAAACAATTAACGAAACTTCTAATGCAATACACACACACACATATTAAACAACAAAAGGTGAGACATTAGTACACACGCATACATACATGTTAAACAACAAAAGGTGAGACGTTATTTTATGCATAAAACCACTAATTTAGAAATAAAATGGATATTACTAATGCATGTCAGCATATATCTTTCCCCAAATGTTTGGCCGTGTACCACTCAAAACGTTAAGTGAGAAGATGTGCTATAGAATCTCTACTGATTCATCATTTAAAAACACGAAATGAGTTTTTTACATATGAGCAAGAAATAACAGAAAATTTAAAATTATGCAATCGTGTGATATTTCCCAACCACCTTGACATGGTAAGAACAATGTTATTTGCACATTTTCAAGCTCAGGAAGCAAGTATTCCACCTTTTAGCAGGGGAATCAAGTAGCCTGCCCTAGTATCCAATCCTTAATCCTATCCTGGGATCTTAATGCACGCACGTTCATGACATTCATATAAACAAGAGGTTCAAATGCAGACCAAAAGTTTGCAAACCTTTAGTAGAGATATCAAGAAAGATGTCTAGGTGACAAGAACAGAAGCGAATAATTATGTACTTAAAGTATGAAACTTACTTCAGCACAAGCTTTGGGAAGAACCAATCGGCCAATCCGGCCAGCATCACTAGCACTCAGAACCTTCTCGAACAATGGAACAATTGTAGAATTTGAGCTGAATAAATAAGAGTCAAAGATGCACAAAAGACATCAAATGAATAAAAAGTAGAGGGTAAGACACTCCCCAAGCTTCATATGGATACCTTTGACATAGGCATCAATTGGGATACTGACAAATGGAAAATAAAATCATATTTGAAAATAATTTTTCATTTAAAACATTGTCTATATGGGATCAAAGGATGGGAAAGAAGTAGGAGAACATTGTTTATCTACCCAAACAGCTCAAAATTTTCGGAAAACAGATATTCCCAGCAAACTAAATTTGCAAGACAAAACAGACCTCTCATTGATCAGATAAGTACGTTTTACATAAGGAAAAATGGTAAATATATATGTGGATACTCTCCAGATATTTGCTGTAGCTCTTGCTCAGTAATTCGTGGCCAGTATCGAGGAAGCAGCTGACTTCGCCCTCTGCCTTCACCAGGTGGTCTAGCTACACGGATTTGTGGAGCAGAATCCTTTGGAATCTCCAAGCCAATGATGGGGCCAACTTTGGGCGGTTTTGGCAAAAGATGCCGTGACTTTTGCCCTTGTTGAAAGGATGGAACAAACTTGTCCCCATCTAATCTATCTACTCCCAAACCAGGCACGGGATGCAAAACCTTGGGACTTATAGTTGCTAATGTAAAGGATGAACTAGAAATAGAGTGTGTTTCTTTCACCTCATCTCTCTTTTCACCATGGGTAGGGGCGAACGAATGCTGCAATATGTTTGGGAATGATTTGGATCCCAGGTCTTTTCTAAGAAGCATAAATTGCTCCTTCTTTATGCAGCCCACATCATTATTTCCCTCAATTACGTTATCCTTCATTTCAACATCTGGAGATGACTCCTCCTCACGGAAGGTTCCCAAAGTGCCAGGAATATTTAACTTTTCAACTATTGGACTTTTGGGAATCGAATGAAGAACTCTAGAGCAACTTTCTATAGGAACTTCAACACAGGCTTCACCTGGATTCTATGAACAAAAACAACCCCCATTATAAACATGCATCTCAAGGTATTTAAACTCGCTTTCAAGAAATCAAAGAACTTGTTTTAATAAGTCCATACGAAATTGCTGAAAGTGATGAAATAAACAATATTAAGCTATCCAAAAGTAAAGCATACCGAAGAGTGCCCTGACTTCTTCATGCAGCCAACACATTCAATGCCTCCTCTGTCAAGCAGTCCATACAAAGACTTTGAAGCAACACAACCGCAGTGCAGACGCTGCCATTATATTTTACAAAATAAATAAATATATGGTCAGTTACTTACCCACTGTCAATGCTTATCAAAACCAATTTAACAAATGGGTTATAATAGAATATACAGGGGCCAACTTTTGTAATAGAAAAACATAAACAGCCGATAGCTTACTTTGCCACAAGAACTACAGTCTCTCCATCCGGATTCGTTATTGTGATATGTCTCACAGAAATTCAGTTGCTCAAATGCAGATCTGCAATCCATTCAACAAGAGTGTCAACTACAGCATGACCTTCAGACTATCATTTCCACGACCAAATTACTGTGTTCATGTTTGGTCACCAATCAGCTCAGCCAATGCATATGCATTCACTAATAAAGGAGGAGGATAGGCGTCCGGAAGCAAAGGTAATCCTACTGCCAAAACTTTACTTTATGTAATCACATGCACCATAGATTAAGATCACGTCCCCAAACCCTTTTTAAGATAAGGTGGGAGAAGAAAAATTCAATGTCACTCATTCATGCCCGTTTCGGGCAATCACATTAACCGAAGCAGACCAACAAGAATTCCACGTTTAATGATGCTTTTACAAGGGTGACCGCGTGTTACCTTGCCTCCCATGGGTGACAAGAAGCCATGAGTGGGCCTTGTGAGAAAATGAGCCTCTGATATCTATTTCAGAATGATTAGTAACTTTCAGAAAGCTATGAATCCCGCATTTACGTAAGTCAACCCCCATCTTTAATTCATTTTATTTTTTGGTTTATACACTTGTAATGCCAGTAGTCGATAGCAAAATAAGCCAGAGGATAATGACGCCAATAATTCCAACAAACCTAAACCGCATAGAATCAAATATACCGATAAAGGGCACGTATTGATGTCGTAAATAGCAAAATCCAAACGTTACGGGCAGCTACAATTGAGGGCCAAGCCCACCATATATCTCATCCATACAAACAGGTCTCAAACAGCTCGATGTTATGATATAAACCCCAACATGCATTTTGAGAATATCTGTATGCAAAGCACAAAATAGCATACGCAGATCTTGCAAAAAAAATTTAAAAAATGAATAGATAAATAAAACACATAAAAAGCTAGCCTCTCACCCGCACTTATCGCAGAGACTAGCGAATCCACCGGAACGCAGCCGCCAACCCTTCTTCCACTCCGCAGCCGCCGCCGCCGCCATCGTCGCCCCGCACGACGCATTCATACAAGCAGCTGTCGTCGACGTCATCACTCAACCCACCCCCCGCTTCCAAAAAAAAAAAAAAAAACACTACTCCGGAATCTCTGCATCATGAAGCAAGAAACAAGCAAACAGAAAACCATCATATCGAGCTTCCCAAAAAGTCGCCACAAACAAGATCATACTAAGTCTTCCCCGTCGAGATATGCACAATTTCCGAACATATCAGTTCGCACCCAAATGCCCGCATGCAAAGGCCGGGGCGCGCTATAAGGGCGCATGCAAGGCAACAAACAGAGAGACGATGCAAGATAGCAACTTTCTCGCGGAGTTCGAACTAACCTGTTCGATCGCACGAACACAAACGCTTCGACAGAACAGTAGAAGCGGCCGCAAGACGGGACGATTCAAATCGGCTGATCGACAACAGGAACGACGGCGAACAATATGGGTGGGAGTGGTGGTGGGATCGAGAGGGGGTAG
>JAVDBV010003052.1:0-17877 GCA_032619315.1 Piper longum
ACATGATCGTCCAAGCCAAGCTCAACGATCGCGGCGGCTACGGTAATCGCTCGCTCCTCCTCTCCTTCCTAGAACAATTTGCATCTTTTTTTATTTCCCCATCTTCGATTCGAATTTGTAGGCCTAATTTCGTCGATGTGGTTGTTTTGGTTGTGGTTCTTATTGTAGAGATGAAGTTGAAAAAAGAGCATGCCGGAGCGACGTTTGAGATCCCCACCGAAGATATCCTTAAAAAATCTGGGTAAGGGACTTTCGCCGTCTTCGTTATTGAGTAGTTTGGTGTGCCGACTCTCGCTTTTGGGGAATTTTGACGGCTTTATTTCCAGGTGATTTCTTATATCGAGTTGAGCTTATGATGAGTAAAAATTTTCTGTAGAATGTGATGGGAGAACGAAAAAAAAAAGAACCAATCTTATGTAATTGATGGTCTATGCCATGTTGAATGTTGTGGGCAGTAATCAGTTTTTACATTTTGCACTCTTGATATGCTGGGTAATGCGGAATAAGATTGATCGTACGCCTTGTGATAACATTTACTCTGCAGATGAATCCTTTTTTTTTTGTATGGATTCCTGTTTTTTTAACATTGTTCTGCAGATGAATGTTTCTTTTTTTTGTATGGAGTCCTGTTTTCTTATCTATTTCCCAGTTGATATGGAGTGGGTGAACTGTTCAAGGATCCCCAATGGCATTGGGAGTAAACAAGTTATGTTTATGTTTTTAGAGATATAACCAGTGTCCATGTCATGCATGGTGTATAAAACCTGAGACTTTTATTTTGTGTTAGTGAGAACTAGATTTGCAGCTCACTTTAAAGCCAAGGTCGTCTTTTTTTAATATTTCGTTGGCAACCTCGTCTGAATATTGCAGAATGTTAATTTGGATGGTCCATTCTTTTAAGCCCGATCACTAATTAGCTTCTGCTACATATAGAATACAGGACATGCCCGTGATTCACGTATGTAAACAATAAACTTCTGTGTATGCCATAGTAGTTCCGGGTAAAAGTATAGTTATCTGGTAAGTTATCCATCTATCTATCCTGAAAGCCATCATTGAATTTTATGCTCAGCAAACTGTTCAGAGCGACACTTTTTGGGTGTATTTTCTTTGATTAATTGTTTTAAACTATTTACTTTTGTTTATGCGGCCATTTGATGGTTGGATTGCATAATTTTCCTCGAATGAGCATATTGTACTTTGTGCATATTTGCTCGCACTTGGTCCTTTTCTGTTTCCTTTATTCTGTAAAACAATGGATGTTTAATGAAGAGATCAATGCATCTTTGTCTCCTGTCTCTCATTTCTTTGTTTTCCACAAAGCTGTGGCAACTGAAACTTCAATTCCGAATATTCTAAATCTGCCCTATTTATTATTTCTCTTGCGAAACACTCGACTCGAGTATAAAATTATTCATGTAGTTGTTTAAAAAACCATTCTTCAACCTCCATTGTTGCCATTGTTTGCTGTTTATATTTTGTACGTACTAGTCAATCAATACCCGTTTACCTTGCCCCGCCTTTCCTTCTTTCATTGACTAATAAACTTAACTCTAAGCTCCTGTGGCAGCTCTTACTGCCAGGATGTACTGAACTGGGCAGGACTCCCACCATGACTTGTTCACTTCCATCACTAAAAGGACTACGCTTCCTTCCCTTTCTGACAGAATTGACATTTCTCACTTGTTTTGTTTAGGAAACGTTATCTAGTAATAGTTATCAATAGGGCTGATCAGTCAGTTGGTTTGGTTCAATAACCAAACCGATTAATTACCTAATTAACCGAATTGAAATAGTTAGGGTAATCATATAAAAACCAAATTATAATTGTTAACCAAAGTGACTAAATTGAACTAATTCAATTTGATTTGGTTTTAATCAAATTAAACCAAACAAACTAAAATGAGAAATAATGTTTTTTAACATTAAGTATTTATTCTTAAGTGCTTTACTATAAATATTATTAAGTTTCGTTTAACAAATAAATAATTGATAGCGCACATTTAGAGGTTAATTATGAATTTATCACGAAAATTTACATAAATAACATTCAAATTTGGGCATTGTATAATAAGTATACATATATAAGTAAATCATTTTTAATAAATTGAACCAAAATAAGGGTTTTAAAAAAAATTATTATATACCATGATAAATAAATTATATGAAGGCATGTGTATAATAAAGAAAAAAAGTGAAAGAACTAATGTAAATAGATTTTTTTATTAGTTTATTTGATTTAATTGGTTTCAACCAAACACTTACCCGATTGAACTAAATTTAGTTAATTTTTGGTTTCAACTAAGCTACAATCAAACCGAACTAGCAATGAATCGAACTACCAAAATGAGTTTGGGTCGGGTAGTTTAGTCGGTTAATCAATCCATGTTGACCCCTAATTATTGATGTGAAACAATACATTTTACAATATTGTTACCATTTGGTGTCTTCCATTTCTTTTGCCGACCAACCGGAACATTTTGATTAATGGGAAAATAAGACACGGTCAGCTAAGATATGAAGAAATCACTGGGCATACGATAAAGAATAGAAATCTACCACAAGAACAAACATTGAACAACTTGCAAAAATATTGACAAAATAATATGAAGTAAATAAAGATGAGTAGAACAAGTCTTTGTCAATGTTGTAGAGCTCAGTATGATTTATCTTCAACAGTAATCATTTGACCCGATTTTGGCTTCTACCAATGGGGACGGCGACGTCCCCATCGGAGTCTCCATCGAGAATAGCCAAAAAAAAATTCTAATCATTTTATGTAAATGCACAAACGCAAATCATCTACTTGAAAAAAAAATGTGGCTTATTTTCTTTAAAGAATTCTCCGTTTCAGTCGGATGCCCCACATTAAAGATCTTTCACTGGCATGTGAGGTTGCAAAATATCTGCGAGAAGTCACATAACAGTGAAGGGAATAATTGAGGGAATTTAGTTTCGAATTTGTTCCAAATTCAGCTACTCCCATAAATGTATTAATTTTATTTGAACGATCTTTGCTTAGGAAAAGTTTCATCAAGGGTCATCTAATTTGCTGTTTGCAGTAAAGTAGCAGTTTGTTGTTTTATTCGATTGAGTAAAGCAGCAGCTGATAATAGATTATGAAGATGCTAAATGTTGATCATTTGACCTTGCCTACTGATTATTTATTTTTTTCCTATTTACTACAGTTAAGGCTATTATTATTATTTTTCTTACATATTCTTACATCGTGATACAAACATGCCTGAAAGACTTTCATGTTTGGAAGCAGAAAAACAAAGAGGCCACATTATAAAAAGATATATTATGATCAAATAACAAGATCACTTTCATGTTTGGAAGTAGAAAAACAAAAGAGACCACATTATAAAAAGATTTATTATGATCAAATAACAAGATCACTGTCATCCACCTTATCGGGCCAAACACTGCTGGTTTTTTATTATTCCCTTGGAGGCGAAGACAGCAAAACGTGGGAAAGCAAGAGGACGTTCATATTCATTCATATGCTTCTCTCAAAATTGTCTATCAGAAAGAGACAACAGCTTGAAGCTTGAGCCCACTCGTAAAAAATGGTGACCAAAACAATGCTTTGGGCCATTTCGAGTCCTTCAACTTCAAAATAAAATGATGTTGCAGAGGCCCTACAAATGGTACGTAGCTTTCTCCACTAGGAGCTTACTTGGTAAGAAAAGTTGCTCTCTTGTTACCCGAGATCCGCATAAAAACAAATATCATATGGTGTCTTGACTTAAATTATTTCAACGTGCAGGTATACAAGATCAATACGTAGTAAATAAAGATTATCGGCCATAAGGAGCTATATAGCTAACAAGTAACAATAATATTTAAAGGAGGCAATTGTTGGGAAATAAACACTCTAGAAAAAATAACTCAAAAAATATTTTCCCTTTAAGATGAAATGAAAACAAATATAAGATGATACCAAAATAAAAATGGATAAAAACTTACTTTCTAATTTAGAGAAAAAAAAAACCAACCTAATCGATCCATTTTCATTAAAAAAACTCTTATAATCAAGTATCGAATAAATTAAAGAAAACTCTCTTAACTCAAATCAAATCAATAACAAGATCTGGAAAATACAACTCTTAAAAAATATAATATATGAGAAATTGAGAAAAATAACATACACCTCAAAAGAAAACTAGATCAACCTCACACACTAGATTATGACCCTAACTTCAACTTAAGATAATGGAAAACATTTCAAAACTCTATTTTTATGAATTAAATGTGCTCAAAAGCTCTCAAGAAGATAATCTATTTAACATCAATATAATTTTCTTTTATATAGAAGAATATGAGTAGAATTCTAGAAGCCACCTCATTAAACTTCTATAGAAAATAATAAAATTACACATCGATATACAAAATACTAACTATTAGTGAGATAAATGAAAAGTCAAAAATTGACAATTAATTTTTTCGGTGCAAATGGCCGAGGGAAACTCAACAACAATACACTCAAAAACTACTTCTAAACTAGCATTAAAATGTAGTTCAAATGAACAACTAACAACGATTGAGTTTATAATAATATCAATGACAAAGAAAGTCCCGGAACGTGATTTCCTCTTTTAATCTCTCTATTTCACCTTTATTAATTCTTTGGGTTTATTCTATATTAGGCTAACCATCTACGATAAAGTTATTTTATATTTATCTCTCGGCATCGTATGAATTCTATCAATTTACCTTACCTCTTATCTACTAACGGTGACAGCCGAATATGACAAGATGAAATCTAATCAATTCTAGTAGATAGATGCATTAAAATTTTAGCCGTTCATCGGTATAAGGTGCCAAACATCTATGATGGGACCCAGGTTGCTCCTCACTCTTTTATAAAAAGAATAGAACTAATCCAATTTCACCCTCCCGAGACAAAATTGGACCTTAAATCCTAGAATTAGGTGATCAAGCTGGTCTAGTATGAAAAAAAAAATAAAGTAACCAACATTTAAGATAAATTATAAAGAATAATATAAAAGCTTGATAAATTAATAAAAAGGTTCCATCAAATTCTAAGAATGAAAAATTACTCCATTTATTGAAAAGAAATAAAATTTAAAACAACATAAAAATACTTGTTCTTGAAAAATAAATATTACAAAGAAAAAGATTGGGGAAAAAAGTCAAGATCTGGATTTATATAGTTAGTTCCATTGATCTTTGAATTTGCTTCTTCATTAAATTTTTTTATTTTTTATATTCCAATGTTAAATGTTCTAGTTTTTTCACATTGAATAAAATTGCTTGTGTGTCTTCAAAGTAGTCTCGCTTCATAAAATTATCCTCGTATCCACAACATCTTGGTTCTTCTTTCCTTGCTTTAACTTGACCACGCAACTTATACAGTCACTGCTTAACTCTTCACATCTTCAAGACATTTTCTCCTTTTTCATACAAAAATTAAAAACAATAATATAAAACAATACCTAAAATTCATAGTATTTATTCTTAGGACTTGTAATTGCATTAGGAATATGAGGGAAAATATAAGTATAGTTACAAGCTATCGGTCTCCTTGTTAATATAAGATAAGCATTTGGTAAGATTGCCTAAGACATACATATCGTCATTATTTACTGTTCAATCTTCGAGTCTTCGATCAGTATTAGAATGAAAATGATGTTTCGTGATCAGTGTGTATTATTCATTGTACAGAATAGTTTGTTGATTATGTCTTTTCGTTTGGGTTTGTTAAGATGTTAATCATGGTCTAATGGCCATGTTGTAAGCTCCTCCTTGCGGGTTACCCAACATGCGGCCATGTCTTCCTCCTCATGCTGTCATGAAGGTTTGGCTTCGGTGCAGGTGTGTACCTGCCTTGTGCCTGTTGATATATCCGATCTGTTAACAATGGCGTTGCTGTTAGGTAAAACAAATTGAAGCGATTTATAATTTGCTTGACTTAAGTGATTGGTGGATTACGCTTTCCATAGCCTTGAGAGAGATGGGTAAGCCTTCAAATGCAATTCGAAGGACTAATCAAAGCTTTAAGAATTTCTGTCCGGAGGAGCATTGAAAATTCTCTTGCCAGCCGTCACAATTAAGATTTAGCTTTTTTTTTCAATTTTCAATTGAATTTGCAGCATAAAATTAAGGAAGAAAGCAACATTTTTGAATAATTAAAAGGTTCGCCAACATAATTTTTTTTTTTATGTTTGATTAGGTTTGATTTGACTCGTATTTATTAATTTTGTGCTAAAAAAAATTTAAACTTAAAATAAATAAACTCGTTAAATAATAAACAGAACTTGGGTAAATGAGTGTTCAATTTAGTTCGACTCAAAATTCAAATTTGATGTATTTAAATTCGAAAAAATGTTCAGTTCAGTTTAGCTCGTAAATATTATTAAGATCGCATTGAACTTATGTACCGTTAAAAAAAATGTTTGATTTTATATAAGTCGAGCATATAAATATTTACTAGGCTCGAACTCGATTAGAGTTTGATTCGAACTAAACTCAAATACTATAAATTTTAAAAAGCTCAGCTCAACTCATTTATATTAAACCTTGACTCATTTATATTAAAGTTCGGTTCGGCTCATTTTATATCAAGTAAAACTCAAGCACACTCCAGTTCGGCTCGGCTCAACTCGTTTATACCCCTATGGGTGTTATGCGACGCCAATTAATTAATGGCAATATTATGCATGTATATTTTGAAAAATAAGTTAATTGCCGGTGTTTGGAAAGGCATCAACATGGAAATAGCCGGTTAGACAAAAACTCGTTTGGGTTCGCTTATACGAATAGCATTTGATTAGAGGCTGACTTACTCTCTTCGAAGAAATTATAGGAAACCGAGGAACATTAATTAATCAGATTTTACGATAAAACCCAAATTAGTCAAACTATAAACGTTTGGTCCAAAATGTGTCAATTCCTCCACATGTTAACACGTACACACGCCAGCCCAGGCGCCAACTCGCCCGTATATTTCGCGAGGAGGACGAAATTGTCTAAATACCAAATATACCCCTATATCTTCCCTGAAACCTCAAACATACCATTACCTCCACCGCAAACCTCCAGCCAATTAAACTACCGGAACTACCCCTCTCCAACGACGTTCACTCGTACGTCTATAGGCTCATTCTCGTCATTTTCAATCCCCGCCCATCTTCTCCGTCATAAACGAACACGACCAAGTTCGCGACGACTCCTCACGCCGGAGTCGCCGTCGAGGCCGCCGGCGCCAACTTTGACCTCTTGCATTGCCTCTTATTTCTGTTGCTTGAGCTTCTGATATGAAGTGTTGATCGGAGAAGAAGCTGCTCGCCGGTGTGGTTTGGATCGTTATGATTTGCATTATCTCTTCTTCTTATTTCTTTGCTGTGGTCTCTGATATGCGGGTGAGGTGATTGAGCAGGTTTTGGGATTGGAAAGTGGGAGTCTTGGGCGGCGTTGTGATGGCTTCGCACCGTTTTCCGAGAGGAGCCCACGAGAGGTCGCCGCCGGTGACCATTGCCGACGACTCCACCGGATACTCGCCCAAGCCGCCGAAGCCATGGCTCGCCGTCCCCCGCCCCATCCTCTACCTCCTCCGCGAGCAGCGCCTCCTCTTCGTCCTCCTCGGCGCCACCATCGCCACCCTCTTCTTCTCCCTCGCCCCGTCGACCTCCTTTCGGACTCAGGCCGCTCGGTTTGTACCGGCGAGGGACGAGCTAATGTCGTCGTCGGCGGCGGCGGTGGCGCAGCGGTTATCGTTCGAATCGTCGCTGACGGGGCTGGCTGCGGGCGGGATGAACCCGGGGGGGAAGATCCCGCTGGGGTTGAAGAGGAAGGGGCTGCGGATCGTGGTGACTGGCGGCGCCGGGTTCGTCGGGAGCCACCTCGTGGACCGGTTGATGGCGCGGGGGGACAGCGTCATTGTGGTGGACAACTTCTTCACGGGGAGGAAGGAGAACGTGATGCACCATTTCGGTAATCCTCGGTTCGAGCTCATCCGCCATGACGTCGTCGAGCCGCTCATGCTCGAGGTCGATCAGATTTACCACCTCGCTTGCCCTGCCTCCCCTGTTCACTATAAGTTCAATCCCGTCAAGACCATCATATCCTTTTCTCTTTTTTTCTTTTTCTCCCCATCTTCAAGATTTGATGATTCATGTTCAAGGCGATTTGCAATTTTTTTTTTTTGCATTCATTTTTATTTTATTGTTGATGAAATGGGTTGATTGCAAATTGGAAAGAAGGGTGATCCTTGACCTTGTTTCGAGTTTTTCTTCTTCTTCTTTTTTCCGGGGAAGGCACAAGACGAATGTAGTAGGGACTTTGAACATGCTGGGGCTGGCCAAGCGGGTGGGAGCTCGGTTCCTGCTCACGAGCACCAGTGAGATCTATGGCGATCCTCTTGAGCACCCCCAGTCGGAGACTTATTGGGGCAACGTCAATCCCATTGGTGGGCTGATTCTTCCATCTCCTCTTTTTTTATTAATCAATCAATGCTCTTCGTGATGGAGAGAACTAGAAACGCTGGCATTCCAGCTTCTTCTTTTTTTCTATTTCTTGGGATTTCAATTTGTTTTCCCAATGGATGGTGTAGGTGTTCGGAGCTGCTACGACGAAGGAAAGCGAACGGCCGAGACCTTGACCATGGATTATCACCGTGGTGCAAACGTTGAGGTTGGTTGGAAAGTGGGAGAGCTTGCCATATGACGAGGCGTGCAGTAAATTATGTATTAACGGGCTTGAGCTTGGGAAGATGAGTTTGCTGATTTGTGTCACTTTGCAGGTGAGGATTGCGAGGATCTTCAACACATATGGCCCTCGGATGTCCATCGACGATGGTCGCGTGGTCAGCAATTTTGTCGCCCAGGTTCCCACTGACGTTTCATTTTCTTTTTTTTTTTGTTTTCCTTGTATTCATGATTTCATGGCGGAGATAGAAATCATAATTTGGTTATACATGGCTTTTTTTATTGAGAACCAAAATAACTCTCGGAGAGGCTTTAGTTTTGCTGAGGAGGATCGGAGTCGAGACTGTTATATTTTGTTAAGATGATCAAAGTTCTCTGTGCCAGGCCTTGAGGAAGGAGCCATTGACAGTGTACGGAGACGGCAAACAGACTAGGAGCTTTCAATATGTCTCTGATTTGGTGAGTGTAATCGAGTCACATAATAAATGTTTTGACTACCGCTCATTTTTAACATTTTTCGCTGTTGAGAACTGCTTTTGGTGACAATCAATCGGTAGTAGTTTATGTACTGCTGTTTGCCAGCAGGTGTCAGCCGTCAGGAAGCAATTTTCGTTTTTTTGATAAATTAAAACATTATTTTTTTCTGATAAATTAAGTCTCGCAGGTCGAAGGCCTCATGAGATTGATGGAAGGAGAACATGTTGGCCCCTTCAATCTCGGCAACCCCGGTGAATTCACCATGCTCGAACTAGCCAAGGTATGTATGTGTGTATCACACATCGGCTCGTACTATATCCTAACCATTCTGTACTAATTAAATTTAATTAAGACAAGAAATGGGCGATTGAGAATGGCGGAAGTTGCAGGCCAGTTTGTAGTGGACTTGGACTTTTTCTGAGCTGTTCCTTTTCACCGCCAGTTTTGGGACCAACGGTCCATGTCTGAGGTCTCGAGGAGAAAAGTCGTCTTTTTGGGTTTTTTTTCCCGTCACTTGTTTGTTTTCATTCATGGGTCGCTGTCCCCAACTGTTCTCGAGTCAGTTCTACCCGAGGTTTGATATAAACATATTAAATGTGTAGTAAATTGGAAGGGAGGGGGCTGGCTTGAGAGTGGTAACGATGGTACTGAGTGGTGGGTGTTGGGTGGTGCAGGTTGTCCAGGATACGATCGACCCGAATGCCCGAATTGAGTTCCGGGATAACACAGCCGACGACCCCCACAAGAGAAAGCCGGACATCTCCAAGGCCAAGGAGAAGCTGGGATGGGAGCCCACAGTTCCACTGAGGAAGGGCCTGCCTCTCATGGTCAATGACTTCAGGACCCGCATCTTCGGCGACCATAGCAAGGATGGCGGCAAGGTGATCTCGGTATGATCGCCCCTCTCCGTCATTGCCGTCCAGTTAACCCCGGCGACGGCGACAACTGGTCATCAAAATGCAGGCTCTTTCTCGTTTTAGAATCACGGAGATTAAAGGATGAGAAAGTAGTTTGGATCCCCTTCACACCTCTTGTTAATTTGTTTTGCTTCATGTAACTAAATTTTGTTGTCCTTTTGTTGCAAGAACATTTTTATGGGTTTTGGTTTGCTTACTTATATAGTTTATTAGAAATAAATATGTCCTCAGACTACTAATTGTATTGTTCTCCCTGCTCTTCGTGCTAGAAATATGGTAGTTTGTGCTTCACTAGGAAATTAGGAACATGAAATGACCAGACTTGACCATTTTGATAAATTATAGGAGCACAGGATCGGGCAGCCCACAATGCTGCTTCACGATCCTGAATGAACAAAACAGCGAGGTCATCGCTAACATAATTTTACATACTCTGATATTACCCAATATAATGTAATGGTCTTACTAATTTAATTCGCTCCTCGTCTTCCCACCCCACGGCTACGATTTGAGTTATCAGAGGAGCTGGTTGCAAGGTCGTTGACATCATCTACGCATCTCCAGCAACTGGAGGTAGCTCGAAGCTTGCCCCAGAGCGTGCCGATGGCGTTGTAGTCGTGGTGCACTCCGGCCAATGGCATGGCCATTGGTGCTCGCTCGTCGAGCCATGCGATCACGTCGGAGATGACCCTGTTCACATTCTGGTCGGGCTCGCCGGCGGTAAGGGAGTGCCACATCTCCGGGTATATTTTGATGGACTTGTCGGTGCTCCTGGCCAAGTGGTAGAGGGTCCTGCTCACCTCCGGATCCACCAATTTGTCCTTCCCGCCATGTAGCACAAGGAATGGAAATGTTATCTGTTCAGTGTTCAACACAATTCCTGTTACTTGGGAAATAAAAAACCACAATTTCATCAAATAAATAAGTGGGTTAAATGCACGGCTAAAAAATCCTTTTAGAATTTGAGTATTCATTTTCTCATGCAAATGTTCAAACCTCGTGCAAAGCTTCCGCTAGGTACAGTGCAGTCCTATATAGCACCCCCCCCGTCCTCAGTCTGAACTTTCCATTGCAAATGAGTTTGTTTGATTTCACCTGAAACAAATCACAGGAAATCACCCATCCATTGCACAGAAATATTGAAGGGTAACTAAGTTGATGATTAATGCTACATATACGAGCTTTCTTTCTTTGTTTTAATAGCTGATCCGAGAACAAAAAACTACTGATCCACCTCTTCCCGTTTGAAGGGATCCTTGAAGCCTTGTTGAATGAGGTTCTTGACAGGGCAGATTTTCCAATTGGGTACCAAGTCCTCCACCTTGCACATTATGTTCATCACTACCTTTGGTAGCAAGAGGTTTTTAGATACCTGTCGACGTTCCAATTATAAGAAATCAAGTGAACCGTGCACTTACAAAAGCTAACTAAAAAGTCAATAGTTGTCTACTCCATTTTTCATTTGATCAATCACATTGGATCCAACGTCCCCTCCGATCCCTTAAAATTTCGAGTGGAAGGAGTAGCAGCTATAAATAGTTGCCGAAGTTGTAACAAATTACCTTGCACATTGGAGCTACAAGAACTCCTCCATTCCAGAAACTGGGATCCTTCCTGTGCACGAGGACAGCAACTGTTGCACCCATTGATTCTCCATAGAAAAATCTCCCTTTGTCCCTGTAGGCCTTTTCCTCTGATCCCAAAATACAACAAAACAAATTCCATAATTACACTACTATTACATTTAATACGTAAAAAGTTTAGTCTATTAAAAAGTATCATTTATCCGATTTCACAAGCTTAGTCTATTTAAAAGAAGATAAAAACTGTGATGAAGATATCAAATGATACCGCAAATCGATTTGAAGTGGTCTTCACAATCATCAACCACGTAATCAAAATTGTCGATATAACAACGACGGCCTTTGGAGCGACCATGGCCTTCATAATCCATTGCAAACACCGCATATCCTGCTCCTCCAAGCTTCAATCCACAGACTGTTCATACAATTAGATCCATTATTACTAATCAGATACCGCAGCAATCCACACGAACAGCATTCAAATCAGATCATCAGTATCTGCTAGCACATATATAAACAATGATAATTGGTACAAAAATATATATATTAACTCGCCTTTCATGTAGCCACTGCATTCCATGCCATACCCTTGCATTGAATAAACATGAACAAAGATTTCAAAGAAGGAAAAACAAATTGGCTGATCACTTAAGAATCAACAAGAGACAAAGTGATCATATATAGGATATTGCACGAACCATGGAAGAGGAAGACGAGAGCTTTGATTGGTGCCTGCGGAATCCAACTGCATGTAAACAGACTCGTACCTCTACTGTTCTTTATGAACATCTGCAAATAAGTACCATATATCAACACATGATACATTACAAGTATTTGCACGCCCAGGTTAGATTTATTATGACACAGAATTTAACCACACCTCTTTATAATCTACGGGATACATATTTCTGTCTTCAAGAATATATCCTACTCCAACTCCAGAAGAAGCAGCAGGTAAAAATAGTCTGGCAAGAAATTAAACTACACGAAACAATTGATGGGCCTTCTCCCATCCCCTGCAAGAAGCACTAGAACAAGTCTTCCATGGGGGGAGGAAGGAGATGGATGAAGTTGAGGACAAGCAGGTTCAGAAGAGTGGGGTAATTTGCCTCGGCTTGTGACGAAGTTACTTTTTCTAGATGTGATACACGCTGGCTAGTTCTAACAGTAAAAATAAAACTAGTTTGGGAAACGAGCGGTTATCTACAAACGGCCATAGAAGGTTGCCGCGGGGAAGAAACTGAAATCTTAGAGGATATATACGGGCGGTTCATGTTAGAAGCCTAACCCAACCGCCGATTGTCATAATACCATAAGCAAATATGAGCATCCATGTTATATTATATACTCTTGGCTAAAAAATAACACAACATGAAAATTTCAAAATAATTTATCATCCATGTTATATACTTTTTGCTAAAAAATAACACAACATGAAAATTTCAAAATAATGTATCTTTTATATATTATGTATAATAAAAAGTAGTATTGAATTAAATGTTTTTTTTTCAAATTAATATAATTACATCAAATAAAAACACAAAATAATCATAATTACTTCTAAGTGGCTCTCTTACGCATTCTCTCCTGCATAATTAATTCTCCCAATAGATTTAAAAAAAAAAAAGAAAACAATTTTCCATTTAATATTTAAGCGGAGAGCACGTGAGCGATCTACTTAAAAATAATCATATTAGTTTGAACACAAAATATATTAAACAAGTATTGATTATTCTATAAAACATACAAAATACGTAGCATTTTTAGTAAAATTTGACTATTTAAACTAAAGTTTTATATCATTTAAATTTCTTTCGTGCCCTGGAACTTCAAAATTTTTCTAAAAACTGTACGTCCATAGACTACTAAAATATGGTAATTGGGTACATAGAATATTCCATATATGAATCGTCCCTAAAAGAATATTATTACACATATGAATGTTGGCTCTTCGGTATACAATGAATTTGGTGGATCAAATATTGAATGTTATATATAGGATAAATCAGAGAAAACATATATTTCAAATGAAACCTAAGACTTTGAGAGAGGACAACACAACGAAGATCAACCATAAAAGTATAAAGTACGCAGATGTAAGCCAGGCCCATATCCTTGGTCCGCCTAGCTCGGCGCCTATTGTGAGACGCCTGAATACCAGAACTGCAATACAACCCGCCGAAGTGACAAAGAAAACAAGAAGGGAAAAGCTCAGCCCTTCAGCGTTCTCAACGCGCAATGGCTCCCCGTATGCAATGAAGTTGTACGCTGCGTCGATCAGCCAAGGAACACCAATACCCATATAAATGTTCACCGAGTTACTGTAAAGAATCAGGGGGTAAAAAAACAATCATTCTGGGGACCAGAAATTGAGAATCAAAATTGAAGCAGTCTATGAAGCTGGTTTAACATTTATGTTTTTGGATTTTTTATTATAAGTCGGTGGTAGCATCTGAATGGAGTTGAGTTTTGACTCGAAGAATCATACCTGCAAGTGATATTTGCAATAGCTGAATCGGCTGTAATTTGGCGTTCAGCAGCAATTTTACTTGCAACTAAGTCCGGCCAGGAGGTTCCACCAGCTAATGCCGTAAATGCTATGACATAAGGATTAATCCCTATCATGCAAATGTGAAACATGTAAGATTTATGCAGATATCTTAAAACAGTTGTATATAACTAATTATCACTGACAATAAGGATAATAAGATTTGACACCAACTCAGTTTGAAATTCAAAAACCATGCAATCTGAGTTTGCCCTCTGCTTAAACATTTATCACACCCTGGGTGTGTAGGAGGTGATTTTCAAACAGAGGGGTGCAAGTTACATCATGCGCTTTTCAGGAGGTGTAAGATGCTCTTAAAATAACTTCACAGTAGTTCTGTGTCACATTCACTCTCAGCCATCTTAGGTTCATATAGGACTAAGCAAGCAGCAGCTGCTGGTTTAGACGTACTCATTCATGGGATACAAGAAAACCTCTAAATTATGCACACTTGACAAAAAAATGACAGTCACTTGACGTTTTAATAATGCAGTGAGGATGTTCATGCTTCATTTTGAGATTTTCATCTCACAACAAAAAGCAAAAGGAACAGTCAGTCCAACGGGATGAGTGCAACTTATGCAAAACAGATGATGCATATAATCGTACTTGTATAACAAATTCATTTTATAAAAATAAAAACTACCTGTAACACAACTTATTAAATCTGTAAGTTTTATAACAATATAAGAAACTCCACTGATAAAAGCTAAGGAGCAAATAAAGGCAGCCCATCCATGAGCAATTTGATAAGGAGGCACAAAAGCAAACATAAACCTCCAAGGTGCAAGGACCACTTTCCACAGGACTCTGGAGGAGAGTAGAAAATGATTGTTTGCTTTAGGAAGATCAGATAAGTCCACCTGATAGTGAGGCAAAAGAACAAATAAAACATTGTTCCAGACTTGCATGTTAAAAATTGTAAATACACTGGAAAGAAACACGAATCCAATTACTTGGGATCGGGTAGACAGTGGCTTGGAACTCAGGCAACACATGCAAAGGTAATGATGGTTTATGCATCAATGTCCATAGCATGATAAGTCAGAATAGAAGATATCTGAATTCCTAAACAACTAAGACTTCACCTCGTCTAGGGGATGAAAAAATTTGCAACAGGAAGGTATTAATGGCATGTTAATCAATGCTTCATAGCATGAATCAGAAACAGATTCAATTCCATTCTCAGTATTTTCGTATCACACTTGTCCAAAAGACTGTTCACAGAAATAAAAATATATATAAAAAAAAAACTATTGGCCAGAACCTATAATCAGATAAGCCAATTCTGAATAGTTCTTACAGAACTTTGGTCTAAAATGGGAAAAGTAATTATAACATAACTTTAAACCGATATGAGAATAAAAAAAGGTAAGGTTTACTACCACATCCAGGAATTGCTGTTTCCAGACAGAAAATACATTATTAAATTGCTTCGTAGATGATTTCTCATGAAATCCATATACACGTGCTTCTTCCTTAACACCATCTGGCACATTTTGATAAGAACATCCTGCAAAGAAGTGTTTTCTTAAAAGATGAAACGCAGGATGTATATTGCCACAGAAAGAATAAAACAGATAGAAAATAATGCAAGCTCTCGACAAAGAACCAAAAAACAAATTATCCAAAGGAAACTACAACAATAAGATTATTTGAAGATTCTTCGCAGCATAGGTTCCATCAGTCTTACAATCTCTTTCACAGAACATTGGTATCTGAGACACTGTAGTGGGAATGTTATTACATACGTTTGTACGTTGGTCACGGGCATAGATAGACAGGGTATTTTCTCCCTTACATTATTTTTATAACCAATACTATCACATGAAAGTATAGATAAAGACAGCATAAAGAAATCTGTCCGTGCTCCCACAAATTATTAGGCATAATGAAATCATGTCTGGTTTAGGATCCACATCTACAACACCTTTGGGATTCGATCATCTATCACACATGTATGTAGTGATTCTAAAATTGGAACTGTTGTAAGATTACTCACTACCTCCATACACTTCAGAGTGGATGGAGAAAATGCCAACAATGCCTTCAGCAGGTTCAGGACAGTGGGTTTCCTCATTGCACTCATCATTTTTACATTCATTATACATAACAGATTCATCTGGAACCCAATCACCAGGCCTCTCATCCCGTGGCCTGAATTAAGAATCAAGCCCAGGGTGAACATGGTGATGATAAACAAATTGGTGCCAAGTCTCTAAAATCATACTCAGGAATAATACAAAGATAGTTATTAATGTCTGAAAGAAAGCATACAGTGGAAGGGATAAATAAGGCAGACGCTTGTCCTGAGCATATGCATGGAGCAATAATAATCCATATTGAAGTACAGTAAGAAGAGCTTCCCAGACAGTAATTACACCTGGAGTCCAGACCTAAAAATGGGCAAACCATTCTCTATCAGGAAGTTCAGCTTCTCTGCAAAATGGTCTCATGATTTGTATATTTCATACCTTTAAAATAATGTAGAGCCATGCATAAGCCCAGAAAGACCAAAACAGCTCTACTAACCAAACACCAATGTCTGAGATCTTTTTCATGGTTCCTGCCTTTGGTACTATCACACATATGGCATGAATTGGGAACAGATCAAATGCTGCTGAACCAACTAATGTTCCAGGTCCCAGACCTGTCAAGCACGTGGGAAAAAAAAGAGTGTGCAAACATCAAGTGATAAATAAAATACATTCACACGTACAAAAAACACATCAATCCTCCTCCTTCATCCTGAGAAAAATGAAATAAATAAATGATAGGAAAAACAGCAAGCCCTTTCATTAGCGATCAGTTGTGATACAGATGACTGATAAAAATACCTTCTTTTAGTGAAAAAAAATTGAGAAAATGCTCCATACAAACCTCCCGCATAAAGCTGACCAATGTTTCTGATGGCATCTATTGTCGCTAAAGAGATCTGGGGAAAGCTTGTTCCAAATGCCAATAAAGTAATATCAGCAATGGCAAAGTTCCAGACCCTTTCGTGCCTGATTATTTCGACATTTGTGTAAGGATCTTTCTCAACAACTTCCCTCGTCTGCTTCACGACATTTTCCATTGATCGAAAAAATCGTGATGTAATGGAAGATAGCCCAATAAAACAATAGGCAAGACCTAGAAAATACAAGAAAGCACGTAGCCCACGACCCAAATAGGTCTCGAAGTGAAAAAGTAAGTAGCCTTCACAACTTCCTTGCCACAAAATCCCAGGATTTGTAAATGTGTTCGAATCAACTTGATTATCCATTATGGCCATTACCCGCTGCACAATTTCATGAGCATGACAACTCTTAGAAACATAAAACCTAAATCGTAAGTTAAGCAGTATGACACGCATCAATAAAAATATACACAAGCTATAACTCCCGAGCTCATCCAATCATCTAGAACAATAAACAAAATCTCTCCTACATTTTTAAGCAATGTTAAGCATAACGTGACATCAAAAATCACATACAAACATGCACTCTGAGCTAACTACAGCTGCAACAACAGGATCAAGACAGAAGCAGCACAGAGAACCTAGTAAACAATTTAAAATCAGTATAAACTAGTGAACGGAACAAATTTGGAAAGAAGAAGCAAAACCCAAAATCATAGGGCACTGTAGACTAATTTCACAGGTCACTACAGCTTGTTTCAAGTTTAATCATTAATTGCAA
>JAVDBV010003053.1:0-16623 GCA_032619315.1 Piper longum
ATATATAGGCTTTCCTTCCTATGGAAGTCAACTACCACTTGCCAGTTTATATTAGTCATTTTTTAGACCAGTGACACTCATTGCTAACAATGTGTATTGGGTCAGCATTGATAGAAGGACCGATAGTTGCTACATATTTGAGACATATGCCCTCACCAATTTTTGTATCAGTAGATCAGACATATTAGGTCTCAAGATGAGACACTTAGATTTAAGGTTCAACATGTATTTTGGTGTATTTATTACCTTTTTTTATCTATATACATTTGGTTTTATTGTATGTTGGCTGTAAAATTAGGGTTTTTTCACTCGACCCGGATCGAGTTGTTTGGCCGACCCTTTTACTGCATGTGTATGTATGGTATGTTATGTGTGAGTCACGACCTTAGTCTACCCCGGTGCTTGGAACAACCCGGCTGGATACTACGTGCCTAATTTGGTTTTTTTTTTAGTAGAGTCTAATTAGGTTTAAAACCATGTCTCTCACGAGTCTAAATCACTTGTTGCTTGTTTGAAACCCTTTATGGTCTATTCTAGCACCCCTAGGATCTGCAATGTAGTTCCCAAGGTCATTCGATAGCCCTATGGGTGCGAAACCTAGGTGCATGTAAACTGAGCCCAACACAAAAACTCCCTCATAGTGCCTTTATGCTAGGCTTGGGCGTAAAGGTTCCCTGCCAGCACCTTTGCGCCATAAATTTTGAAAAATATGTTATGGTCCAGGAGCAAAGGTTGGTCCCTTGTGCCAGGACACCGCCTTTGCACCCAAAACTTAACTCGAACGTTGTGTGCAGTTTGGTTTAGCAATCACATTCCTGGGTTTTTGGTTTTGTGGTCCGGCTTGGCAGAGGCCATCCTTTGCACTCGAGTAGTTTTCCTTTTTTATAAATACAACCCCTCTCCTCCACTTTTCACCTTTTTCTCAATCCTCCTGACCTTCTTCTCTCCTCATCTCTTCTCCACTTCTTCCCCGGCCATCCATGGATCCTCTAAGCCCTCTCCAAGCCCAACCAACCTCCTAGAGTTGTTGATCTTGGGTAGGAGGCCCCAAGAGACCTCCCTTGGACCCGCAAGAGGTAAAGGCTTCATCTTTCCTCCCTTTTGCGCATGTTTTGCATCTATTGCATGCTTGTATGACCATGTTTATGTTTTTCTTATATTTTCTTCATGTAGATCTGGTTATTAAAAGAAGTTAGGCTTTAGAATCACTTCATTTACATATGTATGAAATTAGTTATGAGTTTTGTAATATATGCATGCTTGTATGTGCACCATTTCAATGTAAAATTCATATCTCTTGTTGTAAATCTCTAATTTGCATAATTCTTATCTTTTTAGCTTAATAAGAGCAAGGTCTGTTTAGATTGTTTCATTTGACTATGCATGCATGAGTATGAATAGGTGCCAAACTTGGCGAAAGACAATAGCTTACATGGTGCCACTAACGTAGCTGCCCATTTTCCCAATTTTCACACCACATTGTAGGATGTATTTGATGCCATCTTTTCATATTTGTTTATCATGATGTTATCTCTATCATGTTAAAAAACCATGCTAAAATAACTTCAGTAAGGGCACAAACAATCTAATTGCATTGTGTGTTTGCTACTCTATTGAAGTATTATGCCATACTCTAAGATTGTGCTCCTCACTAAGCTAACTAAAAATTGTTAATAAATTCAATAAAAATTATGGTTGGACTCGCTAAGTGTCTTCTAAAAACTTGTAAGTTTTGAGATTAATTAATAATCATTTAGGTGGTTAATTTAATTTATTTTTTGGAGTGTGCAAGAATGCAGGGTAAAACAGTAGTTCTTTTACTCTGAATGTAAAATCTGGAACTCTAGTCAAACGATGATGAAATGACATGAAATTTATCCCACACCTTAGGTTGTGTCGTTATAACACCATATTAAAATTTAGGAGCATTTGTCTCGGTAGATCCCGCATTAGAATTTTTCGAGCCCAATAGGTCCACCAGCTTCAAAAAATGTAAAACCCCAAGTTTGAGTTAGGGTTTTAACCGATTGTACTTTTTCCAATTCAGGTTTGTATCGAGTTGGTTTGAATGAGCTCGAGTTAGACTAATTTTAAGACCATGAGTATAGGGCACAGTTGGCACTATGCGTATGTTATAGTGGCTAAGTATGCCCAACATGAATATGATAGTTTCAGTTATGATACAATATAGCATGATTTATCAATGTTTACGCAATGTATACAGATAATTTGTATGATTTAGTCAGGTTTTTAAGCCTAGATTTAGGTCGTTCCAGTATTTAATATCTGTTTGGAATTTTTAAGGTATATCATTTCATGCATAATAGGGATTTCGGATCAACAGATTGTGCCCCCATGGGCCCAACTTGATTGCGTTCAGGGTTTCGAGGCTTATTTACCGTTCTTACCTCAATTCCTATCCATATAGTCACTTTTATGACTCTGGTCAGTTTTGACGTTAGACGGTTTCGAGGTGGAGCAGGGATGGGAGGTGGCCGCGGCGGGATGGCGGCCGCTGCTGGGTGGGGGTGTCCGCGGTGGGGTCGAGGGGGAGCGGGGAGGAGGGGCGTCCATTGCAGCGGAAGAGTGGCGGGGGGGGACTGTTGTGGCTGCGGTAGTATTTTTGACTGAGCGGCCCGTCCGCCGGTGGCCAGATCTAGCCTCGGTCGGCTGTTGAGAGTTTTTTTTTTTTAAAAAAACAATAGATCTCGGTTGTCCGTGTAATCGGACAACCCAAATTAAAATTTAGTTTAAAAAAAATAGATCTTGGTCATCTTTGTAATCAAAGAGCCCAAATCAAAGCTCAGGCCAGAAAATATTTTATGCCCTATATATATATATATATATATATATATATATATATATGGATATATCTTCATGTTTATCAAGGGCTCTTCTCATCCAGTTGCACCTGCGGTATATTCTTTTCAATTTTATGATCATATAACCATTTATGATATCCACCCTATATTCTATATTTCTCGTGGCTATATGATGTACATACATTACATGTGCTTTATTTTAAATATGCCCAAAATGGGATTCTTTTACCCACTTAGAACTGAAGCAAGATAGTTTAATCATATTATGATCATATGTGATTCACACAATTAATTTTGTAAAGTTTGATTATCAAAAGAATTTAACTTCAATATTATTATATAGGGTAAAGTGTTTTTTCTGCCGGGGACTTTGATCTAGGCCGTGCCTAAATTTATTGTTTTCAAAAAAAATTAAATTTTTAAATTTTAATCTGAGCCATTCAATTATAGGGCCGGCCCAAATCTATTATTTTCAACAAAAAAAAAAAACCCCCCTATGCCACTCCCCTCCACCCCCCCACAGTGTGCACACATAATTATAAAAGTAGATGAAAATAGTATTCGCACTATTAAGAACAAGAAAATAACTCGCATAAGTAAGCTACATTACTCGATTCTTCTTCTTTTTCTTCAATTTCAGACAAAGAACATATTTTTTCTGCCAATACGCCATTTCCACGAACTTACCAGCAAAAGAAACGCACAAAATGAATCAAAACAACATTAAAAAAAAGCATAAAGTTTTCAAACCCATATGCTACCAAGAAAAACAAAAACAGAATCCTTAGTCTTGGAAGGCTCCGGTGATGATGGCGCCTCCAATGACGAAGACGGAAAATTTTGACAAACACAGAAAATCCTCCGAGGATGATGGCAGCCTTCCTCCACGGCGGCCATGACGGCAGCGGCGAGTTTTCCGGCGAAAGTAGGGGAGGGGAGGGATTGTTTTCTCAAAACCGGACCTCTGGTAAACAATTCGGTAAACCGGCCAAGTTGAACTTATGTCCGAATGTTGAATCCGACTAGGGATGGGAATATTCCGTTCGAATAGGATTCGGTATATTCCAGTTGCTTCATATTTTTTGGATATGCAATATATTTAAAAATATTTATATAGGATACGGGTTTATATTGATCCCATCTGAATGTGTGATATTTTATAAATTATATTTTAAAATATTTAAAATAATATTGTAATTATTTTTTCTCTATTTTTTATATTAAAATTTATGTTATTTTATTTAATTCGGTCAAATATGGATAAGATACAAGTTTGGCAGATTTGAATCAGATATGGATATGGTAAATAAAATCGATATAATTTTTTAATGTAAGTCGAGTTTCGATATTTGGATTTGGATTAAATACAAATATAGTCATATGCAATCTATATCCGATCAGAATCTATTCCTAAATCTGAACTCGTTCGAAAATATAAAATTGTTAAAAATTAATTGTTTCCCTATTTTTTACTAAAAACACTTACACTCTTACTGTTTGTTTGTTTTTTTAAATATAGCCAACACCTTTGGATTATGAACGATGTTAATCATAGTTTTAAATACCTTATTAGTTATCATACCAATGCAAAATATATTTTACTCAACGAGGTTGAACTCAATTCAACCAAAATTTAAAATTATAAATAAAATATTTTATTAAATGTTATAAATATATTTTATTATTAATATTTAATTAAATATCGTATAAAATACTTGATTAAAAATCAGATAAAGAGTTAAAATTGTACAAAATAGTAATTATATTAGACAATTTAGACTTAAAAGACCACTGTATTGATGGGTAAGACAGGGGATAGGGTATAATATGTAAAATTTTGGTATTAATAAACCGGAAGATTTTGACGAGTCGTCGCTAAAATTGGCCAATTCATTGTCGTATTTTAGTCAAAAATGATGTGACAAACTACTATGTTATCAGAAGGTGGTCGAGTCTGGAATGATCTTCTACACTAGCGTTGGCATTGAGCTCCTTTCCTTTACTATGCTTCCTGCTCTACTTCGTTGGCACCATATCGATGACAGCTTGCAAATTAGAGAGGTAGATCGAGGATAGGGTTTGGAATCAGGAGCAGAGAAGAGTCCTACTCCCTGGGAGTTCTTCCTGAAAGGTAGGAAGACGGATAACAAACAAAAACAATCTCAATTCAATCAAATTCCTGAAAGGTAGGAAGATGGATAACAAACAAAAACAATCTCAATTCAATCAAAAGGTCCCAATTAGAGTTAATGGTTCTGTTCTTATATCCTCCCACCTTTTCCCTCATTCAAGTCTTTGCTAATTACAATTCTACCCATTGTCAATGCCCTTCTCACTATATTCATACCAATACCCTCCCCATGAAATCAACCTTGCCCTCAAGGTTACTACAATATTAACATTCTACAACAAACAGATTTCCATTTGCGCCGCAGCTAATAGAGAAGAATGCACATGAACATCTACTGCTACTGAAGCTTTCAGCTGAGAATCATGGAAGACATTGTGTAGTTGGGAATCCGCAGGCAATTGTAGTTTATAAGCAACTTGACTAATGCATTGGATGATTGGAAATGGTCCGTAAAATTTTGCAGCAATTTGTTTAATTTCTTTGTTCTCAATGAATGTTGTCGGTAAGGTTGGAGCTTCAAATAAACTTGTTGATCTACCTTAAACTCAACATCTCTTCTTCTCAAATAATGATAGTGTTTCATTCATAGCTATCAAGCTATCAAATTTTCTCTCAATTCTCTTAGCAACTAATCCCTATGGCGTAGAAGTTCATCTACCTTCTCTGTTCTTGTTGTACCAGGAATGTAAGCAAGCAATGTAGGAGGAGGCATGTTGTAGACTACCTCGAAGGGGCTCATGTGAATTGCTGATTGAAAGCTGGTGTTATAATAGAATTCAGTCCAAGGCAACCACTTGGTCCAAGTATGCGGTCAATTTGCAGAAAGGCACCTAAAGTTTTGCTCCAACACTTTGTTGATTACCTCTGTTTGACCATCTATTTGAGGATGGTAGGCAAAACTATAGTTAAATGCTACCCCCTATTATCTGAATAGTTCATTCTAAAAAGAACTTGTGAAAGTTGGGTCTCTATCACAAATTACGGAAGTTGGCATACCATGGAGCTTGAAAATTTCCTCAAAGAATAATTGAGCGATTTTCTGAGCCATGAATGGATGAGCAATGGATATAAAATGGCTGTATTTTGAAAGTCTATCAACTACTACAAAGATGCCATCTTTTGACTTACTCCTTGGCAATCCCGTGATGAAATCTATGCTAATTGATGTCCAAATTTGCTGGGGTATTAGAAGAGGTTGTAACAATCCTGCTGGTGCCAATGTAAAATTTTTGAATTTCTGATAAATTTCACAATTGCGCAAATAAGTCACAACATCTTTATACATTCTTGACTAATAAAAGATTGCACACAATCTTTTCAAAGTTTTATGAATACCCTCATGAGTTCTAGCATGAAACTCTTTTAGAATAATGGTTATGACATCTATTTGAGAGGTCAAATAAATTCTATTCTTGTAAAAGAGAATGTCATCTTTTAGTGACCAATTTGGCGACAGCTTTGTCAACACATTGTTGTCGCAAACTTGATATGTGCAAATTTGTAGTATAAGCCTGTTTAATCACCTCCAACCATCTTGGTATAGCCACTGATATTGCTATCAAGGAGAGGGAGTCTCTATCGATTGTCATGTTATCAACTTTTTCAAACAATTCCCTTTCATTTTTGTTGAGAAAATGCATCGGCTACCCTGTTTTCTTTCCTGGCTTGTATTCAATGACAAAATCATATCCAAGCAGCTTCACTAGCCATCTTTGTTGTGCTGTTGTGTAGATTTTCTGATCCCATAAAAACTTTAGACTTGAATGATCGGTCCTAACTACAAATGTTCTTCCCAATAGATAATGGAGTCACTTTTGGACAGCTAGTACCAAAGCCATCATCTCTCTCTCATAAGTGGATAACAACAAATTCCTTTCAAACCTTACTGAAGAAAGCCACTGGATGATCTTGTTGCATCAAAACAACACCTAGTCCCACTCCACTCGCATCGCTTTCAACCATAAATGGAATGGTGAAGTTTGCCAAAACGAGGATAGGAGCAGCTATGAGAGCTTGCTTCAGATTATTGAAAGAGTCTTCTGCTAGTTTATCCCACTGATAAGAGTCCTTTTTGAGTAAATCAGATAATTGAGCAGCAATATTAGCAAAGCCTTTGATAAACTTCCTGTAATACCTTGCTAATCCCAAGAAAGCCATTACACTTTTGAGTAACTTTAGTGTCGGCTAGTCCACAATGGCTGATATTTTTTCGTTGTCCACTCTAACTCCCTTTAACGAAATAACATGACCTGAATATTGAATTTGATGTAATCCAAGAGAACACTTATCCTTCTTTGCATATAACTCATGTAATAGCAACTCTCCCAAGGTCATTTTAATATGATGTAAGTGTTCCTTCAAGCTTTTGCTGTAAATGAGAATATCATCAAAGAAAATTAATATAAATTTTTTAAGCTATGGAGCAAATACCTCATTCATTAAAGCTTGAAATGTTGATGGTGCATTAGATAAACCGAAGGTCATGATTTTAAATTCATAGCTGCCAAAAAGCTGTTTTCTATACATCAGCCCCATGTATCCTTATTTGATGATATTTTGATCTCAAATCTAGTTTGGAGAAGTAGATTGTACCATGTAATTGATCCAATAGCTCATCAATGTTGAGAATGGGAAATTTGTCCTTGATAGTTGCCTTGTTGAGAGCTCTATAGTCTACACACATTCTCCAACTCCCATCTTTTTTTTTTACCAACAACACCGGAGCTGAATATGGGCTTGATGTGGACTGAATTATCCATGCTTCTAGTAATTCATTAACTTGTCTCTCTATTTCATTTTTTTGGAAGTAGGGATATCTATACAACTTAACTGCCACTGGTAATGTCCCTTCTTTCAGAGTCACATGATGATCATATGCTCGTCTTAGTGGTAAACTTTTGGGTACAAAAAACACTTTTTCATAGGTTTGTAGCAACTTGTCCAACTGTTCCTCTTGTAGGATTGATAATGAAGGTCTGATCTGCTTAGAGCTATTGTTGTTCACCACTTGTAGATTCATTAGTAACCCCTGTTTTCTATTTTTGAAGGAATGAGTAAACTATTTCTTGTCACACAATTGACTTGAGGGAGTATGCTGACCTGTTTTTCCATTTTTTGTGAAGGACATTGTAAGTAATTCAAAATTTCATAATATTGATCTCAAAGTCTTCAGCCATTGAATGCCTAGAACAATATCAAATTCCTCCAACTGAAGTATAAACAAATCTGAAGTCGTCTTATACCTTGGGAGATCTAACACCATACCCACTCACTTTCCCCCACAATTCATTTTCTCACCATTGGCGATTTGAACTTTCAACCCCTTATTTGTTTCTATTGGTAACTTCAATTTCTGGATCAAGCTTGCATTCACAAAATTGTGTGAACTCTCCAAATCTATCAGTACTGCCACTTGATGTCCACCCACTCTTCCTAACAATCTCATGGTGTTGGTAGTTGTGGCCCCTATTAATGCATTAAGAGATATAGCAGATGTTTTTGTATCCCACTCTGGTTCATTGTCCTCTTGTTCTAATAGATCTTCGTCCCTTACTACTTCAATGGTGAATAACTTTTTGCATTTATGTCCAGGGAAAAACTTCTCATCGCATTTGAAAGATAACCATGCCTCCTTCCTTTGTTACAACCGTTTGACACTGAATTTCCTTCTTGTAATTGTGTCTTTAGGTTTAAAATTTGCAACCCCAATTGCATAACTTTTGCTAGTTCCAGAATTTCTTCTCTTCTCAATGGGCCAGCTGTGTGCTCATAATTCCATCATGCTTGTCTCGGATAGGTATGTGTTTTAGAGCTCGCATGATGCTCCAAGTGTCTAGCTAAACCTTGTGCATCTAATAGAGTTTTTGGTTTCCTTGCCTTCATCTCCATTCGTAATTGGGGACTGAGACCACATGTAAAACTGCTGATTTCTATTTCTCTGTCATGTGACTAGCCCTTGTTGCCAATATGTTGAACTTGACCGTATACTCCTAAACTGAAGATTCCTGGATTAATCAAGTAAGATCTCTATAAAAATCTTCATAATCTGATAGTCCAAACTGCAAATTCATGGTTTCTTTCAGTTTTGCCTAACTAGGTATTCCCTGATGTTCTTGTAACATATCAAACCAGATTTGAGCATCATCCTTCAAATAAAAGCTTGCTGATTCAACCTATAAGCCTTCATTGATATGATGAAATTTGAAAAACTTTTCTACTCTATTGAACCAGGAGATGGAATCCTTCGAACCATCAAACTTTGGGAAGCTTATCTTTGATCCTTTCAAACAATCTTCATTTGGAGCAGCGTTACGAGCATTCTATCAAGCACGGTCCCTTCCCCCTCTGAATAGACCGTGTTGCCTATTGCCAGACGACAACAATTGCTCCTCCTGTTAATGATTATGGTGGTTTCCCTACAATTGTTCATCTTTGTGCTGCTTATTGCCCGACGACAGCCAATGCTCCTCCTGTTGAAGATTATGGTGGATTCCCTACAATTGTTCATCGACATTTATTCCAATTCCAGAAACCCTAACATGTGACATACCAATCCCCTCTCGATTTTCAAGTGTCACCCTACTCCCCACACCCTCAAATCTCGATTATAATAACAACTCAAATTTTACAGACATATTGGAAATAGCAGAAAGTAAATGATCTTGAACCCTCTTGATTTTGGCTAATTCTTCAGAATTGGGTGAAGAATTTGTACCTCCCTCGCCAGGCTCTGATACCAATCTGGAATGATCTTCTTCACCAACGAAGGTAATGAGCTCATTTCCCTTACTCTGCTTCTCATTCTACTTCGTTGGTGTCATATCAATGACAACCTGCAAATTAGAGAGGTAGATCAAGGATAGGGTTTGGAATGGAGAGCAGAGAAGAGTCCTGCTCCCCGGGTGTTCTTGAAAGGTAGGAAGATGGATAACAAATAAAAGAAATCTCAATTCAATCAAAAGGTCCCAATTACAGTTACAAGCTCTGTTTTTATATCCTCCCACCTTTTCCCTCATCCAAGTCTTTGCTAATTACAATTCTAACCTTTTCCAATGCCCTTCTCACTATATTCATACCACCAAGTCCTAGTGTCCTGTGCCACCACCTACACTACCATTCTGTAGCTAGCGGACGGCTTTCAATGGCGGGGTGACTCCGTTCTTTGCCTTCAACCTGCCAATTGCGACTGTCGCTGCCCACCTGCTCACCAGAATTTGGGTGTACGAAAACCTTGGAGTAGCGGTGGCAAAATTGAAGTGTTGATCAGCTTCGTTGATTGGGTTTCATGTTTTTTGGTGTGGATCAGGGAAAGGAAGACCAGTCATGGTGGATGAATGTTGCTTTGGCTCTGATAATAAAGGATTGGCATGATAACGATTAGAGGCCTTGCAAGGATTTTTTGTAGTAAAAATATAAGAGGGATACTTGTGGAGCTTGGTTGGCTACTCAAGCTCATTGATACCTGATCAGCCACACCGAAAGCAAAGGAAAAATTGGCCTGTGCTTTTTGAAGAGCATGATTGTACAACATTGTAGACTGTCCGTTTCTGCATGCATGCGTTTTCTTTTTATTTAGCAAATATGCATGCAAGAGAGTGCTTGGGTAAAACATAGACGGCATTAGTAGATGAGTGCAATAATGATGTTTTTTGAAGAGAGGAAGAGATATACGTTCTCTTTGATCACTTTTAATTTCGTAGATATTGGTTTGATGAATGTGGGATATACCATCTCTTCAGCGGTCAGTGGCACCAAAGATGGGAAAACTTTATTTTTTAACCTTAACTTTTAGATTAAAAAATACCCATAAAACCTATTACAAGTCCTTGTTGGTGGTTCATAGGGCCTAATAATGATATCAAACAATGATAATTTCGTCCTATCGAAAAAACTTGAAATAAAATATAGAGAGGGTCAACACAAAAAGACCATCTGAAATTCAAAAAAAAAAAAGGAAACTAAAACGCAGCAAAAGAAGGTGAGGGAGGGAGTCCATGGATGACATGGTAAACTATAACTAGTAGAAAAGAACCCAGACAAAGCAAGTTTTTAATATTTTAATTTTTATTAGTAATTAATATATACTACGAGTCTAACTTTATTCTAAGCTATTATAAGTTACACTAATTTGAGGGAGAATAAATTGTTCCTAATTAGAGATAAATATTTGGTCGATAACAGAATTAAAATTTGCAAAGTATTTTGGCTCATAAAATTTGAAAATTGAAGCATGAATCAAAATTAAATCTGCTCTTATTAAAAAGGGAGAATTTTGACTAAAAGTAAAAGATTTAATCATAAAAAAATCAAATTATTATAGTCTATTTTTAATTAGATCTAAAATCAGGTTCAATTAAAATCTATTACATATAAGATATTAAATTATTTTATAATCTATCTTATTATCCGACCAGGTTTATATATAAAATTAAAGTTAATTTATAATATACGATCCACATAATGTGACATCTTACATCTTGCCTAGTAATTATAAGATGAATTGAATCAAATTAAAATATTGACATTTAATTCAAAATTAAAATTAAAAAATTATCAAATTTATTTAAAAATAAATTTCTTTTTTTGCCGAACCGACACCCAAACCGAACGAAAGGGCTAACCTCTAACCCCGTCGAGATCGAAAAATGGCCCGACTCATCCCCGTCTCCCATTCCAAGCTTTCTCTAAACTCCCTCTAAATCTTTGTTGCCGGCATCCTCTGCCCTCTCTAACCCCCCTCTTGCGACCTCTCACTCCTGAAAAAAAAATGGTATTATTTTCTCCATTTATTTGTCTGCAATCGTTAGGTTTTTAGTTTTTTTTTTTGCCGCCAAAGCCAATCGGTAGTAGTTGATACCCAATGTTGGTCGCTCTTTTGATTCGTGGCTAAGGGGAAGTGCATGTGGATGATTTTGTGAAGACCAGAGTTCATGCATGTTGATTTTGTAAGAAGTCTGCGTGTGTTTTGCTGGTTAGTTTGCATAAGTTTTATATGTTGGGCTTAAGTGAGGCACTTTTGGGCCTCTTCTAAGGATAGTTGATGTTTGTTTGAGGCGGGTGTAAATGGCTGATTATTTGTTTGTCTGTGTTGCCTTTCACATAGGTTTTGATCCAGGTGATGGTGCCATATCATACGTTTTGAGGCCATGAATATGGTTGAAACTTGTCTGAGTTGCAATTTAAGGATCATGACATGGTTGTTTAAATGGAATATGATCTGTATAAAGCTGCCACTATGTGGATCCCTATTTCTTCAATTCTTTTCTGTTTTTAGTGGCAGTGCCTGTAACTTATGGTCCAAGCACTTTTTTTCTTTTTCATAGGTTTTGGACTAAAGGATATAAATAAATACTCTTGTAGGCTTTTTTTGATAACGTTATTCAGATGTTATTGAAGGTGTAGTTTCTTAATGACACTGTAATGATTTGGGCGAACAGATGTTAGGTGCATATGGATTTGATGCTCTTTGATTGTTGTCTTACACTCAAGCAGCATTTTAAGCTGCATATGAGGGAGGATACAAGTCATCTATGTTTCCTTAGAAAATATAATCCAATGATGTGATTATGTTGTTATTTGCATTTCATTTTAAGGCCATGGTTCTTGCTTGATTATTGCTAATATTTCGTAATTTCTTGCAAGAGGATTGTTGACAGTATGTTGAAGACATAAAAGCTCTTTTCTGTTCTTACAGAAAAACCATAATTGTCTTGGGGTTTGGAATCCATGGCTGCAAGGGGTCATATGCCATCAGTTTGTGAGAGTCATTCCGTCCAGGCTACAAATTCACGGAGGCATGATCCAGCTCCTGCATTCAGTCAGTACTTTATTATAGCGCATAAAATAGCCATACAAAGCACTGAAATAGAGAAATTGGTCCTGGAAAATGAAAGATTGGCTGCTTCTCACGGATCTCTTCGTCATGAACTTGTTGCCACACGACAAGAACTACAGAGAATTCAGGGCTACATACTAGAAATCCAAGCTGAAAATGAATTTGAAACTAAAGGTCTTCAAGAACGGATCTCCAAAATGGAGGCTGATATTCAAGCAGGTGAAAACCTGAAGAAAGAGTTGCAGGAGGCAAATATGGAGGCGAAGGACCTAGTGGCCTCTAAGAAAGAACTTGATACTGAAGTTCAGAAGCTTACTGCAGATTTACAGAAGGCCTATCATGAGGTTAAAAGTTTTCCTCAAATGCATAGAGAGCTTGAAAGTTTGCGTCAAGAGCATCAGATATTACAGTATGTTAGCTTTGAATTTTTGGGCCCTTACCATTCAAGAGTTCATATGACACAAACTGTTAGTAAATGATTTATGTAGCTTGAGCTAGTTGGGTCTTCAAGGAGAGTGTCTGACATATATTGGGTACTTCTTGTCTGGCACTCACATTAACGCTTACTTTAGTTGCCCCAGCCATTTCATCCTATATGGTAAAATATACAATTGTTGGACATGTCATGTAGCAAATCCTCCCAAATGTTTATCTGTTAGCCACCTTCGTTGCATTATCAGCAAAGACGTATATGGCATTACTTGTCTGTTTGGTACAATTTCTGTGCTTTATTATTTGTATTACATGATAATCAATGTTCTTTTTAATATTTCAAGGACAGGGCCTCTTTCAAGTATAAAAAAGGATTGATCATTGAACAAGTTGATCAGATGCATGGCATGGATAGAAATTTGATGACAATGGCAAGAGAATTGGAGAAACTGCAGGAAGAGGTTGCAAAAATTGAGCTAAGAGGTCAAGGCAAATTTAAATTTTCTAATATGAATTTGCCTAGGTCCCTGTTCCCATATATTTCTTTGGTGAAGTTGTGCACTTCTGCCAAATTTTCTTCAACTTGGATCATCATTCACTTATTTATTGCATGTCATTAGCATAGCCAGTTATGCATATGGAAGCGGCTACGCTCGCTTCAGCGAAGCAAACTCTCATGGTGGTCAGGGTGGCCTGCTAAGCAGCTATATGGATAGGTATAGTAGACCTCAGGCTCAGCTAAGTGTAATTCCAGTGGAGGGAATGAACCCCTATTATGGGAGTGGCAATGCTGGTGCCGGCGGTAGATGAGCCAGGTTAAGGTCCTCCAACATGTGAGTGCTCTACATTACTTCTTAATACGTCCATCCAACTCTGCTTTTGGTGAAATTCTTTTCCATTGCTTGAGGCAATGATATCTTTGACGAAGCTCCTTTATCCCATAACCTATCTGTTTCAATGGAGCAGTATTTTATATATGTATATACCTTGCTCCATATCCTTTGCCTCTAACCTTTCTTGGAAATGCCGCGGCATACAGATAGTATCAGAAACTGAAATGTGATTAGGCTGACAAACATGGAAAGAAAATGAATGTTCGTTTCTTCTTCAAGTTGTTGAGTTTTGTTCTTTTAGCCATAGCCAAGCCAAGTAGGTTGGACTTTGTTTAGATGCTGTTCGGGAACACACATAGATTATACCTCACCCTGTCCATGCCCCAGATGCCATGGGCGATCACCAATACAATCTCAAATGCCAACAACTAAGCCCTACCCTTCTAAATTAGTCATCCTTTTTTTTTTCTAAGTTGCATGGATGGTAGCGTCATCGGCCCAACTACTCTTTAATCAAGAATATTGTTTTGGGTCATTGATAGTACTTGAATCTTGATGCAAGAAAATGAAAAAAAGAGAGAGAGAGAGAAAAAAGAAAAAATGAAGAAAGAGGTTGGTGAGTTATATTTGCTAAAAACATCCGAGAATCACGACTGTGTAGACAATTAAATCGTTTAATTGATTTAGTCAGGCTTGATTTGTAATTGGCTTGTCTCGGAGTAGAATATTATGAGTATATTCGATTAGAATTTTAAATGTCATACGAGTGACCATAATGCATTTTTAAGTGGTACGAAGTATATTTAGTTACTTAAATTGTATTCTAAAATTATAATTAAGATTTTACTAAATGTAAGAAATATATTTTACCATTAATATTTTATTAAATATTAATTAAAATACTGAAATATTTAACAAAAAAATGGATTTTGTGAAGGTTTTATATTAAAGACGGTCATGTATCGGATGCAATCTGGTGGTACGATATGATATCCATAACAACGTATTTGATGTTGTTTGCTTGGGAGCTTTCGCAGTTTACTCAAACTCCTATTTATGGTTTCATAAGAAATATGGTATTCTAACAAAAATTGTCACTTGCTAAAAGGAAAAGATAAAAAAGTCACACTGACTCCTAATATATGAAATTCTGACAAACCCTTTCTCCAACCTAGAATAATTTTTTTTTAATGCATGCCGTGCAGTCTATGTATAGAGCGTAACATAACATGTAAATAAAATAGTCTCATGTGGACGACATTAACAATTGTAGTCTCATTCAGTTAATGGCAGAATGTTGGACTAAACATGAGTGAGATTAGACAAAATGAGAGCGACAGAGAGACAAATGTCTTTTCTTTTTCTTTCTTTTTATCTCTTTCTTTCTTTTTTTCTTCAAAGGGAGAGAGATAAAGATGTTGGAATTAAGCGTATAAATAAGTTTAGCTGAATCGAGTCTATATTTGAGTTTGGTTTAATATAAAATGAGTCGAGCCAAATTTTAATATAAATGAGGCGAGCTTTAATGTAACGAGCTGGGCTGAATTTATCTAAAATTTATAGTATTTGGGTTTAGTTCGAGTAAAATTCGAGTCTTATAAATGTTTATGTGTTTGACTTATACAGGATCAAATTTTTTTAACATTATATAAGTTCAATGTGACCTCAATAATATTTATGAGCCGAGTCGAGTTATATATTTTTTCGAATTTAAATACATCGAATTTGAATTTCGAGACAAACCGAACCAAACACTCCTACGAATTTATCTATTTTGAGCCGAGTATTTTTTCGAGCACAAAATTAACGAATACAAGCCAAGTCGAGCTGAGTTGAACGCAAAAAACTCACGAATAAACTTGGCTCGTTTACACCCCCTAATTGGAATGGGAGTGTCCCGTAATGAAAGTTATGAAACAAATTTAGTTCATAATTTTTCTACTATTGAAAAGACAAGAAGATTATAAAGTTCATGGTTATAAGTTACTACAAAGTATGTCCAGACAATCTATTAACCGACTATTTCGTATAAAAGCCTCAATAACAAAACATCGGAAGTCTTTATTTATTCACTCACATAAAGAGCCAAACCCATCTCCATCAATCACGCTCAACGACCTTTAACTATCAACTAATCCAAGTGTGAGAAACTCATAATCACATATTAACACTAATAATAATAAAATATATAAAAAAAAAGGATGGAGTGACAAATACTCAAACAATCGTAACAGACGGCGGACAAGTATCGCCGGAGCTGGCCTCCTTCCCCTCCCCTACAAGTGTCGCTGCCACGGCCGCCATCTCCTTCCCCAACAATACCACCCCGACCCCGCCTCTCCCGCCATAAAGCTTCCATCTTTCCCCATTTTTCTCTGATTTTTTTCGACTTTTTTCGGCGCTCTCTTCGTCCAGAAATGGCCGCCGGCGGCGCGTGAGGTTGGCGGCGGCGGAGCGATGGGGAACCGGATATGCCGGCGGCGGCGGGGGGTGGTGGAGGAGGAGTACACCCGGCCGCACCGGCTAGTGCGGCAGCCGTCGAACGTGGACTACAAGAAGCTGCGGAAGCTC
>JAVDBV010003054.1:0-13322 GCA_032619315.1 Piper longum
TGTATATATATATATATATATACACACACATACATACGTACATACACATAACTGTGAGAGCATTGTGTGGGCAATGTTTAACTTTTTTTTGTGAGGTATATTTAATTTATGTAATATATTAGAAAAATAATTATCCTAAAACATATTCTTTGCTTTAAAAAGAAAATATAGAATATGTATAGAATATATTTGGATTTTCAAGACCTAATATTACACATAAAAATAATATTGATAGTAAATTTGATTCTATGCTTCTTATTTATTGGAGATGTTCTTGTATCACACATTTATACTGATTATGAGCAATAAATATTTTGCAATTAGATATCTAATAATCATAAATACAAAGTAATTTAAGTGAAAAATATTAAATTTATATGTATTTTATTATATACAATAGGAATTATATATACTCAATATTTATATTTACAATCAATAAAAAAAACAAGGTAAATCAACTTACCAACCAATTTCATATGAACAAAGTTGTGTGCAGTTTGGCTCAACTTATTTTCACCCTAATCTGAATGCCTGATAGCAACATAGAAGAATTAATATAAAATAAAGTTCGTCCATGTAGTCAACAAACAAATGAATATATTAGAACCCCATATATACAAAAAAAGTGCAAAATTCATTTTTAAAAAGTATCCCTCCTTGCATTGAACTCTTAGTTAAAGTCTGCACGTAAAGGCAATACGTGAGTGCCCTGGTGCCTAAATTTGAATTTTGCTCCTTTTTGAGCCAACGTAAAGGTGCTACACCAACACCCTTGAGCCTAGAAGTTGAAACTTGCGTGTGGTTGAATTTAGTACGTCATGTGCCTGGATTTTTCAACTTTGTGTAGTCCGACTCGGCAGAGTACAACGCAAAGGTCCCCTTCCCAATGCCCTTGCACTAGCCCGGTTTTCAACCTATAAATATAGGCTGAATCCTGCTCTTTTCACCCTTTGATCCCTTTACTCTGACCTTCCCTCTTCCCCTCTCTTCTCCACTTCCTCCTAGCATTGTAGGCCCTTCCTAGCACTTTCCAAGCCAAGCCAAAGCCTAGGTGTCATATGTCTTAGGGTAGGAAGCCCTAAGAGACCTCCCCTTCTCCCCTTTCTCCTCCTTCCTGACGTTTGCATGTCTGTTTGGGTACTATGATTACTAGTATATATATTTTTTGTGTATTGTTTCCATGTATGTCTCTCTGTTAGTGGCATGTAGGACTTAGTTTCATCATTTTTTCATGTGCATGTAAAAAGATATAATTTTTGTAAGATGTATATATTGTATGATGCACTATTGCAGTAAATAAATTATGTCTTATGCTGTAGGAGTCATTTTGCATGATTCATATTGCATATCGTGCATCAATGACAGATCTAGATTTTTGGTTCAGCTTGTTTCATATTAGTAAGCCGTTATGAGCACATATGGGAGCAACAATTGATGAAAGATGGTGTCTCTACTGTTTCCAGTAGCCTATGCTACAATTTCCCCAATTTTTCTACCCTGTTCTATGTTGTTTTTTGCTCCAATCTTTTGCATTTCTGTTGGTTAGGATGTTGGATAATTCTTGGTAAATTACCAAGCTAAAATAACATCATAAGGGCATGAACAAAGCCCAGAAATGCAGTGGTTGTGCTGTTTATATGGCTTAACATAATCTAAAATTTGGCTCCTCAGTGAGCTTGATAAATATTTTATTAAAATATTTAAAAATCACATAATGACCTAATAATTGTCTTATTTAAACATATAAGTTTTGGTGATAATTAAAATCAATTAGATGGTTAGCTAAGTCAATTTTTAAAATGTGTAGGAACATAAGGTGAAACCTTAGTTTTCTAACTCAAGAGGTAAAATTCAAAATACTAGTAAAATGGTGATGAAATCACATGAAATTTCTTCCACATCTTGGTTCTATCTCAATAGCACCGTATTAAAATTTTGGAACCTTTGGCCACCTAGCTCTGAAAACAACCTGACCAATACCTCTCCCACTTCCATGTCCACTTAGACCCAAATCCGTGGATTTTGGACGTAAAATCTTACTAGATTCACTATCATGGTGTTTGATAACCCTACCCATTTCCCAAGATAACTTAGGGTCTCAAGGCCCATGAACAATATTTAGAAAAACCGATGTGCAGTCCAGGAACAGGAACAATGTTCCAAGCACCTTAGCCCGACTATAGTGAACCTAGTTTACTATGTTAGCCCGTAGGCTAGAACTTGGTAATTTTTTTGCTTAACCCATAAACTGTTAGAACCCTTTCAGCCTATTTGGACACCATTTTGCCCATTCAAAAAATCGTCTAGTTAAATTCGTTCGATAAAATCCTGCTTTTTATAAAACCCTCGGCGTCGGACATTCCACTAAGTGTACATGAAACCTTAAACTCTAATTACGTTACCTAATGGGGTTTAACATGTCATTTATCAAGATAATTAAGAAAGTTGAATGTTTTAATATTATTCTTATGTGGAGCCTTCATGCCACGTTGGTCAGTGAATGATTAGGGTTTCCTTTATACTTGTTAGGATACACAAAATGAGCTTACTGTATTAGGATGAGAAGCTCTGCTCACCTAGGTCTCTCAAATCCTCTCCTTCATCTTCTATTTCGCTCAATGAGTAAGTTTTTACTGAGTTTTAGACATAGGATGATGTCGATGGTGTTTTATCAAATCCCTTCGATGTTAGGTCATTTAGTTGAGTTTTTCCCACAGTTTAATAAAATTTCAAGAGTGAGGTATGCGGATGGTTTAAGAAATCATGATCCGTATAATATAAGCCCCTACTAAGGCCCTTATATATTATATGCATGTGAGTGTGATAGATTTCATCTTTTGAATTTCTCCTTGTCCCTGCTAGCAATGGGCCTCTAGCCATGCTTCTAATGACACTCTAGGCATGTGCTTGTACCGCTGTAAGAACCGGTTTCTAGTCTGGTGTAGCGATGTTAATCCAGCACTGGTTATTCGCATATCGAGTTGTGATGATATTCTTGATTTCAATGAATTCCTCATGGGTGTTGAGGAACCAATCAGCCAGTATTGCTTTACGAGTAGTTATTTCAGATCAGTAATCAATTTGTTGATTATTAGCAATTTTTCTCTATAAATATATGTGTTTATTCATATCAGTGTTTGACATAGGAGGATGGATCAAGAGGTTTATGGCAAGGGTACCACAAGTTGCTGTCTTTTGTGGCTTCAGTATTGTAATGCTTATGTATTTTACACTTATGTGCCTGTGTATTTGGTGTATTTGGAATGTATGTATTTGGATCTATGATATCTTTGTATTGTGTTGTGGGCCGATCTCCTAAACTTGGTTACAAATGCATGTGATGATGGAATCTTATTGTGTGTTGTGTGCTTTATTGTAATTACTTTATTATTATTGTTGTGGTGCAAGGTGTAAACTTTGGGGCACTCTTACTATCATTTGCAAAGTGCATAGGCCTCAAACTCCTGGAACATGACAAAGAGCATACCAAGTACACTAGACTTATTTGGTTGTAGCAATTTGTATGTCAAAGAAATGTGGGAGGAACATATGGTTTATACCCCTTGAAAATTCATGTGAAAGTTGAGTGTTAGGGTATGATGTCTTGGCATTTGATGATGTATTGTGTATTTAATTTCCACTTGGGAGTATTTGGAACAGGTAACCATGATCCAATGTTTACTTTACTTCGAGATCATTAGTACCATTAAGTAATTTAGTTACCCAACTCAATCACTAGAATTAAACTTGAGAATTGGTTCATGCATTCCAAAAAGCACAACCTCTTAACTAAAGTGGTGGTGTGCCTCTTCTATAGTTCAGAGTGACCATCTGCATTATGTAAAGTCACCTTTTTAGTTGTGGGGAGGTTTTACCTCTCCCCTAACTTGGAGTGTTCATGCTAAGAGCTCCCATAAGTTTAAGAGTTTTCTTGTGGTAGTAAAATTTTGCTTGCATTGCATGTAAGTGCTCAAAGGTTACAAACTTAAGCCTCCTTGAGGGTTGAAGTCTGCTTTTGTAAAGATTGTACAATTGTAATCCAAAAACTAGCTTCTGAATTATAACATCGCAAATCAATTTGCGATCAATGTTACAGTTCAAGTATAGTAAGGTATGTGTTCACCCAACGCAAGCCTCCTTCGACTTTTGGCACCTCCGATTGGATGCTAAGAGCCTGAACTTTTCTTTTTGGTTTGATCAGGTTGAGTATAATTAGATGTTAGGACCTTGTCCCTCATTTGTCTGGCTTGCTAGCCATGTGTTTGGAACCCTTTTCAGACGATCCTAACCCCTTGTGCTATTCATGAGGTTGAATCAGCCGCCTTAGGATGCAAACCCTAAGTGCGGCCACCCGCCCTCGGTGCAAATGCACCCTCCCAGCACCTTTATGCTACTTTGCAGGTTTTTGGTTCAAGTATGAGCACAAAGGCCAATGCCCATGTGCCCAAATTTAAATCTTGCATCCTTTTTTCCATTGACGCAAAGGCGCTTGGCTAGCTTTGCGTGCAATTTAGTACCTGTTTCTTTTGCCTTCTTACCTTTCCCAGTTCCTTCCCTGCTCTTCCTAGGCCTCTTCTTAGACGCCTCCAAGCCAAGACGAGGCCCTAGGGTTGTAGGTCTTGGGGTAGTAATCCCCAAGTGACCTCCCTTTGGTCCCTGTTGAGTTAAAGGCTTGACCTTTCTACTTCTTGTTGTTGAGGTGCTTGTTTGTTGTTTGTTCACTTTTGTTTACATTTTTCTGATTTTTTTTGTCTGTAGACCTATATGTTAGGAGACTATAGGCTTTAAAATCATGGTATTTTTATATTTATAAAGATCATTGCGTTTTGTATTGCATTGTGGTGGTCCACTGGTGCTGTTTCAGTAGAAAAGACATATTGATATATGTGGTATTTGTGCATGATATTTCTCTTGTAGTGTTTGTGATGGATAAATATAAATATTTTATGTACATCAATTCATTTTTTATGGTATGTACAAGAATATATGGGTGCCAAACTTGGTAAAAGGTGGCAAGCTAACATGGTCACTGTGATCTAGGCGGCCCTGTCGAATTTTTACACCATGATGTAGGTTGGCTTTGATGTCCATCTTTTTCAACTTTTTAGAATAGCTTGTGGGTTCCTATTTTTAAAAATATTACACTAAGACAACCACTTTAAGGGCTTAGATAAAACCCCTAACCGTGTAATGTGTTGTCTTGTTGTGCTGTTGTTATGTCTCTTCATGCTCTGAGATTGTACTCCTTGGTGAGTTCATTAAAAGACCATGAAAAAAGCCATAAAAATCATATATAGACGCACCTAATTTATGTAAATTTTTGTCTGGCCATTTAGGCCATTGGTTAATATGGTCTTTTCAAAGGAATGCAAGTTACAGCCCTAGTTTGGTAAATGGTAAATAATTAGGTTTAGGTTCAAGTAATAGAATATTAAATGGTCAATAGTCTAGTTTGGTATGTAGGTTTAAGTTAATATATAGGTTTCAAGTATGCATTACGTGAGAGATAAACACCACTAGACTAGACTCTCTGGTTTGTTATGTCAAACTCCATGAATTGATAATTCTATATTAACCAATTTAGGAAAAAAAAAGCTTATTAATTTTTCTTTTAAATTAGCTAAATTAATATTTTCAAGAAATGTAAATCATATATTTATTAATTTTAAGTGTCAAAAAAATAATATATATTAATTTTATATAATTTTTTATTTATATAATTAAAAATTTAATATAAATAACTCTAAGTTAATTTGAAATTGACTCCTGACTCAATTTCACTCCGGAACATGCTAAATTAATTCTGAATTTCCAATTTGTAAACCATGATCTCCGTTCATTGGGGTGATCTACCAGCCTCCTCGCCTTACCATTTGTCAAACTAGCCGAGTCTAAGTAGCTCGTCATCACCCAAGGCAAGCACTCTGACACCAGACAGTGACAAGAAACGAATGTGTCCGGCTTGCTTAGATTTTCTTTGCGCCACTACTTGCACGCTGCCAATCACTGCCACACTCCCTGACAGAGGCCCACTTACTTTTTGCTGATTGTCGTTAGGGGTGTAAACGAGCTAAGCCTATTTATGAGTTTTTTGCGTTCGTCTCGGCTCGTGCCTGTGTTCATTAATTTTGTGCTCGAAAAAATACTCGGCTTGAAATAGATAAGCTCGTTGAACAACGAACAGAGCTTGAGCAAAAGAATGTTCGGCTTGGCTTGGCTTGAAACTCGAATTCGATATGTTCAAACTCGAAAAAATATTCGGGTTCGGCTCGGCTCGTAAATATTATTAAGTTCACATTGAACTTATATAGTGTTTAAATTTTTTTTGATCTTATATAAGTGAGCACAGAAACATTCGCTAGGCTCGAGCTCGGCTAAAGCTCGACTCAAACTCGGCTCGAACCAAGCGCAAACACTATAATTTTGGATAATCTCGGCTCAGCTCGTTTATATTAAAGTTCGGCTTGTTTACATTAAAGCTCGGCTCGGCTCGTTTTATATCGAGCCAAACTCAAGTACACCTCGGCTCAGCTCGGTTACACCCCTACTTATCGCAACTTAGGGATGGATTCAAAGTCGGTCATGAATTCGATATGGTTGTATCTAAATTTACCTAAATTTTAAAATCTAAAACGGAACCCGATTAAAATTTAAAGATTATATTTATTTTATTTATTATATATGCATCAAATCTAAATTTGATCCAATTGATTAAAATAAAATTAAATAATATAAATTTTAATATAAAAATAGATTAATAATAATAATAATAATTTTAAAATATTTTAAAATATAATTTTATAAAAAATCATCTATTTAAATTAAATACAGGTCAAATCACCTTAAATTTATATTTGATTTAAATATTTTAAATATATTATATATTTAAAAGTTTAAAATCGAATCCGATCTAAAACTATATTAAATCAAATATAAGTAAGATCAGATTCACCGATATTTGAACCTATCTAGCATCTCAGCACCGTGACTATGTCCACACGCATGACTGCATCAAGACCCATGACAATATCCACCCGTCCTGGTGTACAGCGCACCCAGATGTTGTCGGATGCTCTAATTTGGTAAATAATCAGGTTCAGGTTCAAATAATTTGGGTTTTATTTATTCGACTTTCATTGCTCTAATTTCATCACTTGAGCATTGCAAGAACTAATTTCAAGCCTTGAAAGGGCAAGCCATATATTTTGAGTCAGAAAATTAAAGTGAGAAATGGTAAATGCATTCAATTAACACCGATACGTTTACCAATAATATTCTATAAGATTTTACAAAGCCTTTATCACTTAGTTTTCGACTTCTAGGGAATATATTGAATGATGAATTAATAATTATTTTTCTTATTTTTTTAGTTCCTTTAACAGGTCCAATACGTGTCATGTTTCTTAGATTATTCATAAGCTCTTATTTTTACAACTTTCATTGCAGCTTATAGAGGCGAATCTACATAGGGCCATCGTTAACTAGCTTCCCAAAAGTTACTTTTTCTTTTGGAAAAAATTGCAATAAGTGGTGTAAATTGTCATAAAAGAGAAAAATATTGGATTATGGGTTATAACTCTACATAGACTATCGCGAGACTTCGCATCAAGACTTATATAACAGCGTCAACAAAATTAATAAATGTAATTAATATTTTTTGTAAGTAGCAATAAATTTTACAATTAAATTAGTCAGCTTAGTTGGTAATATAACTGTGTTAATATGGCTGTGTATTTTCAGAGAACGCAGAATACCATACATGACATTTTAAACACCATCAATAACATATACCTAAAATTATATTACTCAGCTGTACTAGCTGGAACATTTTATGGCCTAAAATTTATTTTTATATTCATAATGTAGTATTTTGCATATGTTATTCAGAACACTAACAAATCATTTACATAATATGTTAATATCATGAATGAAAATTCAGGAAACTTATGAATAGTATCAATGATATTTTGACAAAAAAACTTTATAAGTAATTGATTAAATAACTAACTATTTATTGTTTGATATATTATTACGGTTATACTCCTAATATTTATGTATCATACATCATATGATCATGCATCCATTTAGCTAAGGAATCATACGTTTCAGTGTATAATTTGATTGTGACTCCTAGATAAGGATTTTGTGTCATGTTTGTTGTGTAGTCAGCAAATTCTAGGCCCATGCGTATAATGACTTGAAATAATGTACATTTTTATTTGACAACTTGGTAAGTGGAAGTCTAGATTTGATTGTCATGCATCGATCGCATTTGTGATTAATGAATTGACTCACTTTGACATGGGGCTGCACCTTTAAAATTATTAAAAAATTAAATACTTACCACAAGACCGAAAGGTGTGACAGAGTGCAATGGTACATTATGACTAATCATTCACTTGTGATACCAAGAGGGTAAACTAATGATTTCTGTCACATAGAGTGTATGTGCATGCATGAGATTATAGCCAGGTACATTGTCATCCCTTTCGACATAATTGGAGCTAAGCATAAGCTCATAATTAATAAAAGACTTGATTAATAATATTGTAGAATATATTTCCTTGTTTATTTCAATTATATGGCTTTGTGGTTTTATCGCTAACGTAAAATTGCCGCGACAAGTGCAAGCATGGATGAATGGGTTAGAGTCGAGGATAGTTAGAGGACTATGCTATTAGAGTATTGATTTTTTTATTTGAATTATTATTATATCTTTGTTTTTTTTGCATGGCAATCGTACATCAATTTGTTTTATAGGTCATAATTGATTTTGAACATTAATATCATATATTTTATTTCATAACATGACTTAGAATTTAAACCTTAACTAATTCTTTGTGTATAGATTTAATTTACATTTAAAAAAAACTATAGCATGGATTTATTCATTATCTTGATAAATAAATAAAAAAATAAATTATGAAATACTTAGTTTTATATAATAACACTTGACCTGTTGCTTGGAAAGGGCAGGTCGTTACAATGATTGAAAGAGAAAATTTGAAAAACGAAACTTTAAAAAACTTATAAGAGTCATCAATGATTGAAAGAGAAAATTTGAAATACGAAACTTTAAAAAACTTGATAAGAGTCGTCAAATTTAATTTGATTTTGATTAGAAGATGAAATTAGTTATCTAACAAACTTTAAATCTCATATGGGTACATTTGTTCATATTGTTGAGAAAAATCCCCAAAGTTGGAGATCAACAATAGTGGACACAAGATATGAAAAAATAATAACTAAGAAATAAGATAAAACAAAACCAAAAGAGCAGACATTTCACGTAGAAAACCCATCCTTCACCGAGAGTCAAAAACCACGGGACAATAACAAACAATTTACTATTTCAACCAAAAATTACAACCATCAAATATATAAAGATGTAGAAGAAGATTACTCACCCAACTCTTGCAATTAAGATCCCCAAGATTTCTCTCATCTCAAGACTTGTATAGAATTATATTGGTGAATAAAATTTCCCTCTTCTTATCTCTGTATGCCTTTCTTTTTTATCTCTCACATCTTGTCTTCTCTTGTCTTGACCTACCTTATAATGAAGCAAATGAGTTTCTATTTATAGAGATGGTTTGAGGTCCTTCATCTCCCATGGAAAAATATAGTCACCTCTGTTTGTATTTTGAGATTCGTTTCATTAATATTCATCATAATAAATATTAACAATCTCCCACTTGGAGATTGATTGGAACACTCCAATCAAAATTCTTCCTCCGCTTGTTTATCGCATAAGTCCATCACCTGCATGTTTGTGCAAGTGCCCTCTGTTGCTTTCTACACAAGAGGACGCCCCCTTATATAGAACCTTCTTGTTTATCCACAACTTCGTGTAGATCTCATGCATGTCTCCAACAACCTCCATTTGATGTCGGCATCCTTATCTCCATGCAAATGAGGCAGATCTCCAAGTCAATCATGCATATCTTCTGGATTTAGTAGCAACCTTCTCCATCATTATCAGTAAATCCCCTCAAGCACATCCGACGGCGCATACTAACTGCATGGTCGAACCATCCTGGGTTGACCCAACCAGTCTTAGCCCGTGGTCCCCACTCTTGCGCTTCCAGTAAATTGCATGCACCAAATACTGACATTGTGGCAATGCTCGGAAACTTGACCAAATACTGTAATCTCGGTAATTTGGTTGGTCATATCCATGCACCTGTGCTCGCCCACGTACCGCTACGTTGCTCATCTCGGTATGCCCGGTATTTATATCGATACTCTCGATCCATCAAACTCGCTCCCCCGATATGTGCGCATGTAGTTTCTCGGCCTGGTGTTTGGTCATCACACCTATCGAATTGCTACCTTGACCCGTCGTGACTCTAAGATTTCCTCCCGCTGATATACCGAAACAACCACCAAACCCTAGCTCCCGATGTGTCCCACAACTACTGCCATGACAGTCCTCCCCCACCAATGAGTCCTAATGTCTTCATCAGAGGATTAAGTCCTCCATAGCACTTCTTGATCTTGCTCGCCAATTTCCACAAGTCCCACTTCTTTTCCCAGCTAGCTTCGCTTCTTAGTTCCCCCTTCCACTTGTTTTGTAGAACCTCCCTTTTTGGTGGCAACTTCATCAACTCCCATGTACGATCCTTCTTCAATGACGACATCTCATCCTTCATGGCCAACTCTCACTTAAGATGAGCTTTGTTACTCATGGCTTCATCATAGGATTCCAATTTCTGCATCAGTATACAAACTCCATCCAATCCTTTGAAGTCCCCAGGCTGACGTGCCTATACTCCAAAATCCTCCCTACCTACTTTCCAAATTGTTTCCGGATGGTAGGGGAAGCTCTTTTTGGACGAGCTCTTCTTGGATTGACCAAATCCTCATAGAAAGGTACGGGAAACTAACATGAAAAATTTGCTGAAGCTTGTACACCTGTATCTTCTCCACCACACAAGGACCATTGTACCTTTGCACCAATACCCATCCCAAATCAGTGCCGTGAACTTTAGTTTTACTTTGTCCCTCATGCTGAATGACACTGCCCTTGAGTCAGCATATCTCTTCATTCTGCTCATTGCCTCGGCCAAAGAATCCGCTGCCTCCTTACACAGTTCTTGCCTATCCTTGGCAAACCTGTGTACAGTTGGACCTTGTACTCTACCGCCAGCTATGGAGCAACATCTAGTGGTGTAATAGGTTGGTAGCCAATAGCAAATTTAAAAGGACTAAGCCCCCCTAGCTGCAAATGATGCATTTTAGAACAAAACTGCACTGCCTCAAGAAGTTCCAACCAGTTCTTCCGGCTGGCTATGACAAAATGCCTTAATGCATTTGCCCTCTTAGTCTGCCCGTTCGACTGAAAATAGTTAGATGTAACAATGTTGGTCTGGACCACAATACTACCCCATGTTCTTGAAGAACCATTCGACAGCTGTCTCGGCTGGGTACCCCTGTGGTATTGCTGCAAATTGAGTACTTAGAAAACCGACCCACTAACCTTGCTGATATTCCCTTCACACTAGGGAACCTAGACACCAAATCCATTGAAACTGAGTTCCATGGTCTCGAAGGTGTAGGTAGTGGTTCCAGCAACCTAGTTTCTAACCTTTTCCCCACCTTATTCTGCTGACCCACCATACGAGAATTGACAAAAACTTCGTCATCAGCATCCATGAAAGTGGCCCGATCTTGTTCCCTGAGTAACCCCTCCCGACAGGGATCACTGATAGCTTAGCGAGGATGATCACCATAGCCACCTCTTTGCTGCACTTGATGCCAAGCACGACATGGCCGTTGCCATTGCCGATAACCATGAAAGCCTTGAACTTGGTGTGCTACCCGGCACAGGTCTGCTTCTGCACTAACATGATTTTCAAGATGTCGTCCTTGAGCGCCGGGCCCAGGAGGGTCTTCATGATCTAGTGTTCCTTCACCGGTAGCGAGTGGAGGTAGATGTGTTCCAAAGACTAGATCTTTCCCTCCTTCACCAGCTGACCAGTATTGGTAATGGGTAGACTTCTCCTGCTCCTCACTCCACTTGCCACGACGCCCACTGGGCTGGTCCCCGCACTGGTCTCTGTGCCCACCCCGGCCGTAGCCTTGACTAAAGCCACCGTGGTCGCCTCCACCTCTTCGGCACCCTTGACACAACGATCCTCAATCCTCACTGTCACCAACCCGCACTTAACAGTGACCTTGCAGGGCACAGTATGGGGATTCCTGATCTTCATATCAAACACACCATTCACTTCCTCCAAGGAGAACTCGGTCATTGCCATCCATGTATCAAACGCCTACCACACCACCCCACGTTGCCTGTCATTGAGTAGGTCGAGGGAGACAAAGGTGTAATTGGGACTGGACTTGGAGGACGACCACTTGGGCATCCCCGGTAACTAGGCAAAGTCCAGAGAACCACCTCGTTGCCTATCGCAAAGATTTCTTCTTTCTTAAACAATGAACCAAGGCCACCAGCTGTAGTATACTGCCCACGGCTCTGTCTGAAGCGTCGATCACCACTCCAAACAATTGTCCGAAATCTGGCTTGGTACCTACAAGCGGTTGATGTAGTTGCTCCTATCCTCAATGTACATCCTCCACCATTGATAATTTGTTCCATCAAATTTCTTAATCTTCCCAGTCTTGTAAGTGTCCGCTATGACTCCCACTCAAATCAAGATCCGATTGAATAAAAGTTCTCACAAACGGTACTAATTATTGAGAAAAATCCCCAAAGTTGGAGATCAACAATAACAGACACAAGATATAGGAAAATAATGTCTGAGAAATACGATAAAACAAAACCAAAAGAGCAGAGATTTAACGTTAAAACCCTCCTTCATCGAGAGTCAAAAACTATGGAAAACAACAAATAATTTACTACTTCAACTAAAAATTACAACAGTCAAACATATAAAGACGTAGAAGAAGATTACTCACCCAACCCTTATAGTTGAGATCCCCAATATTACTCTCCTCTTAAGACTTGTATAAGATTATACTAGTGAATAAGATTTCCTTATTCTTATCTCTATATCCCTTTCTATTTTATTTCTCAAAATCTCTTGTCTTGTCCTGTCTTATAAAGAGGCAAATGAATTTCTATTTATAGAGATGGTTTAAGGCCCTTCATCTCCGATGGAAATCAAACAATCACTCCTATTTGTATTACGAGATTCTTTTATTATTTCGAGTGTGACAATGAACTATATATCATTAATATTTATCATAACAAATATTAACACATATCTAATGGCTCTTATCAAGTTTCTCAAAATTTATCACATTTTTAAGTTTCTCTTTCTACCATGACTATGTATATATATATATATATATATATA
>JAVDBV010003055.1:0-15144 GCA_032619315.1 Piper longum
CAGCCGCAGGTGCTTCCGGAGGAGGTGCTCGATGCCGCCGTCCTCTTCGCCTGCGTCGCATCGGGGACGCTTGCGGGGGAGGTGGGCGGGTTCTGCGGCGGAGAGGCGGAGGCGCTTCTGGAGGAGGGAGACGATGTCGTCGTCGTCGGCGTCGGAGAAGGGGCGCTTGCGAAGGTAGCACAATAGAAAAATAAAAAAAACCTTACTACTGTCCAATAATATTATATTTTTCGCACAATAAATAAACTTATAATATTATTAAGTGATTAGATAAGACATAATCATATATTTGAAAATTTTGAGTTTGTGTTAACTCGAGCTACTTCGATTTGTTTTTTTTCGTATAATTTACAAAGTTTATTTTACAAATTATGATATCTCAATTTGGTATAATTTTACTTGTAAATATGCATTAAAAGATTATATTCTTATTTAAATTTTTATTACAATCAATACGTTTTTATTTGTTTAGTTGAACTCCTTAGTTGTGAGTACTGTTATACAAACATCCGAATACCTCACACGTATACTTGTTGGAGTAGTTTAACACATTGAAGAAAATCTTTATACATATCTACATTCTGAACTTAGTATATAAAGTATGGACCTTCAAATCAACCAAACACAAGCCTAAGCGCAACTTATAATTTGACTTCGAATCATGCTTTCTTGAGTAAACAGGAAAAGTTTTTACTCAAGATTTCCATACGAGACAATATTTTGATTTAGTAATATCCTCAAGTCACTTCTATGACCAGGAAAAAAAAAGAAATCATGACTATCGAGCAATTGCATTTTGCTAAGAAAATTGGTATCAATCACTACATGAACAATGCTTACCCTGAACATGGAGGAGCGGTATGAACTTGTATATCCTTCTGTTTAAAGAAATATATTAATGATTCAATACTTGCATCCACCCACCGCAGGCTTTTTCAATGAATGGGAAAAAGAAATCAAAGAAATTTTTTTTATCTGGTGCTTAATAACTGGTTTTTGGGGAGGTCTTAAGTTCCTACTGGCCTGGCCATGTCAGCTTTCCAGAACTGGTGGATAAATCAATAGCAGTAACTTCAAGTTTGAACAGGGAAACCAAATAAAAAGAGTTTACTAATGAAGGTTACACTATCAGTCCTCGGTTATCTCTTTCCCATTTTTTTTATATAGGCCATATTACTTGCCCTTCATTTTTTCTATTTCCTCATTAGTATGGAATGAATTTAAACTTTAAAAAAGGAAGCAAAAGATTAGCAAGAGAACCTATGAACTCTTGACCTCCTTCCACGTGCTGTAATTTGGTGATGCACTTGTGACTTGGTGGGATCCAATGCTGGCTGTGAGATCTGTAAACCTTCTTCTTTGACAATCGAGAGATATCTAAATGAAGAAAACACAATTGAGTCAAGACTGAACAACAGATTGGCAAATGAATAGAAGCTACTACCACTGAAACAAAAAATTGAAAATGGCATGAAGATAGGACAACCACTGAGAGATACAGATAGGTAGTCGTTCATCAAACATAGAAGTGAGAAAAAAAAAAAACCACCCATTGACATTAACCAAAACAAATATATAACCCTATCGCCTTCAACTGATCACTTCATACACCAGAAGAAAGTGAATGCACAGGTATTATTTGGCAATTTCACAGTGGCACTTATTTATGAACTCGTGCACTCATTTCTTCCAAGAATTGGTTCACCCCAGCACAGGAGATGATGAATTATATGATGCATCGACATATTACCATATTTGCAAGAGCAACAAAGATTTAACATTTCTTATGAAAAAGTAAAGCTGCAAGCTTTACTCATATTCTGTTTTCGAGTTTCTACAACTCTATTTATTACGAAAGAAAAGAAGAATACCTGAGTAGATCAAAATGCTCAATACCTAAGTCTTCATCCAATAAAAAAAATATGAAACGCTTGGCAAATAACCTCTAGTGAAGAAATTACAATAATTTAAGCAAATATCTATAAAAAAAGCCTCAATTCTAATTGACTGATAATACATAGGTCAACTATTTCCACCATTTCATCTGATTAAGGGCTGACACATGAACCGCACTGTCACTCCATTGTAGATCTCTCCATCCATCAACATTTCCATCATAATGGAACAAAATTATGGTGAAACCACTCAGAGGAAACTTAAGATAAACATAGAACAAATCACTTCGTATAACACAATTTAGCTGCATAAAATGCAGGAGACATCAACACAGCTTTTACTTTCTTGACAATTTGGTTGACGGCATCTTTCTGCTTTACACTAACTTCAATGGCCAACAAACTTTTTGAAGATTCTGTGGTTATCTGATCCAAAGAATCATACATGAACATGTGGACATGCAAAGCTGTACATAAAAATTCGTTATTGATTTTTCATGGATGTTTCTGCACCTTCTTGTCCAGAAAACCCCATAAAGGTTGGAAGATTCACTAACTATTTCCCTTGGTAAGGGTGCACTCCCAGAAGGTCTGCAATGGGCCTGATGGCTTGGAAAAAATATTAAGGGTGAAAGAGAATCAATAACCAACAGCTGATGGGATAAGCTATTTCGAAGTGAAGCATTTGTTATTGCTTAGTTATTGCCAGTCAATTGTTACTATTTGGCTGGAAAACGAAGGGTTTGCCAATTGATGGTTATCCTGTTGTACGTTGCCTTGTAGAAATAAGGTTGTTCTTGGAGAAGGTACAGAGAGCCCTGTCAGCGATGTTGTTTTCTTGTTTTGTGTAATGAGTTGAAATTATAAGTTAGGACAAAGTAAATTAAGTCAGTTTTATTTGTTAACTAAATTACAAAAGTCTATCAATATTTTTGCTTTTTGCATTCTCTTAAAACACGGGTTCTCTTTTTTTATTTTTTATTTTTTACAGATCCGTCCAATTGATAAAAACCTTCAATATCAAGTACAGAAGCTCACCAAAGCTGCTGAAAGTGCACCAGTGAAGGGTGGTCTGGCCGATGAAAAAGAGGATAATACCCTTCAGGAAGCTGAACATCCACTAAAATTCAGGCCGAATCCTGACCTGCTTGTTAGCAAGACTGCTACAGTGGTGCAGGTGGACGTCCGCGACACCTGCTTTTGTTTTGAGTTAATTACGTATATAGTATCATTGGACATCCACGTAATAAACTGAGATTAACAATTAGTGGATTGCATTACTTTCGAAGTATGTCATTCAAAGTTGTTTTCTGTCGTCATGTTTGTTGGAGCTAGGTTTGTTTCCTTGTTTTCTTTAGGGGCAAAGTTTTGGCTATTCATGCAGTAGAAATTGCATTGCTTTAACAGAAATATTGATAAAGAATAGAATGTATAGTTTGCCCTCCACTGGGGGTCAATATATGTTGTATATGAAATAGTGTTTAGACTTCCTTTTGGAGGGGGAGGAGGCCAATAATCCATTGGTTTTACTAATTGTATATGTTTTGTCCAACTTGAATTGGTTGTTGTGTATAGGGTTAAACAAATTTGGTTGTAGTGTATTGCATTACTTTCACAATTTTTATTATGGTTGTATGATGAGTTTTAAGCCTCTTTTTACTTGTAGGATGGTGATGGCCTGTATAGACCGCCAAAATTTGCTCCTACAACCATGGACGAAGATAAAATGTCTAAGCAAGAAAAAATGGCTCTGAGGAGGGAGAGATCAACTGTGAGACAAGCAAACAGCAATCCCTCTATGAAGGAGCTTTTGGACGATATCGAAGGGAGACCAGAAGAGGTCAGTCTAAATATCTGCAAATTTGATATTTCAGTTTGCATTATTTGTTGCCATGGCACCTTCCAGTGACATTTTTACAGATGCGAGATTTTGTGGGTACTGATAGTAGGGAACTCAATAGGTCTAGAGCAAAAATGGAACAGCGTGCTCGTCAGGAAGAAGAACTCTTCACTCGCACTCCATTCACTAGGAAGGAGAAAAAGTTGGAGAAACATCTCAGAAAATCAAGGAATGGGTATGTTTTGTCAATTTTCCTATCGCGTGTTTCTCTGAAAATATATACTTTTCCATAGCTGGTGCCTGATTTTTCCCTCAATACGAAAGTTTGCCCTTTTTCCCTGTTATTTTTTACTTTAATATGGAAAATAAAGGGTTCCTGAGAAGGCAGAAAATCATTTGAAAGGTTCTAATACTTGATTTTTCTGCTTGAAGTAAGTTGGGACTATGTTTCTCCATGAGTCCCTTGATTTCAATAACGTTTCTATTTTGCTGAGGAAACCTTGTTATGAGCTTGCTATTGCTGAACTTAAACAATATGCTTGAAATTTCTTCTGGAATATTGTGAAGCATCTCATTGTGGTCATTTAGTGTGTGAACGAGCTTTTTTGTAATAGTTATTGTCAGTAGTCTTTGTCTTGTACCAGTAACTTGAGCGTTTATATCGACAATTTTGTGAGAAGAAGATTTCTTGTTGTTCTGACATTATTTTTGAAATTTTATTTGCACTTCTGATATTTCTAAAATTTTTGTGAGCATTCAAGATGATGAAATCATTTTCCATGGTACATTGTATTCGGATGTAGACTGTTAAATCTGAAGTGATCGATAGAGAGTCTTTTTTTAATGTTCAATGGCTGTTTTCTTTTTTATTTCTTTGTCCTTCTTTTACTTTGTAGTTTACTTGGTTTGACTGATGACTTCTATGATGATGTCAAATCCTTACCATTGGAAGAAAACAGTGCTAAAGTTACTGGCTACACTCAAAGGAATGGAAGTGGGAAAAGTAACAAGCGCAAGGTTTGGTGTTTTCTTATTCTATATATACATTCTCCATGAGTTTGTGTCTTGGCTTTGAGATATTTTTTTGACACTTCTATCGTCAACTTTTCACTAAAATAATCATCACTTAAAAGAATGGTTCGAACTTAGCTGAAAGCTGGCATGAACACATTTTGTTTGAAAGTGTTGCAAAAGCTCATGTCCATTTAGGCATTCTATTTCCTCTTGCACTTCAATTGTATGTTTGCATTTGGTAGTCGATTCTTTGTTGTGCGATCCTGAGTTCAGAAGCTGGAAAGTGGATTCCTTTGGATGTCTGTCTCTGCTAATGTATGCTGTTTTTTAAGCTGTTTTATTGAAAAAGATGCGAAGATTTGTCAATTATTGCTCACTTTAATTAAACGTTTGGAACTAATATGAGCACACCAACACCCTTCCTTTTCCATAAGTGTGAAGTTCTAAAGTTTTGGCAGGATATCCAAAACACAAGTCACTTCTGGATGTCTTCTCCTTTAAGATCATTGTTCAACAGTACTAATGAGTTCTATAGAAGCCAGCCAAGCTGTGTTCTATATGCCTTTTATACCCAAAATTGTACATACTTGCCAATAAGAGTTTAGTTTGGAGATGATGATAACGTTGATTTTGTATCATCTTTTTTTGTTGCATGGTTTGACTGTGTCTTGTGTTCATTTCTAGTGGTTTGACTTTCAACAGAATTGGAGTAAAAGCATAGTCTTTCGCTATTTGGTGATTCTGAAAAGTCTTTAATTCTTTCTAAGCATTAGTTTAAAATTTCACAGATATTCCTTGCTTCTTTTTATCTCCCATAACTTGTTTGATGATTTCCAAGTCTTACAGAGAAAACACCTAGGGTCATTTGCTAGTTTTGTTTCTACTTGTTCAAGATGAAGATGGTCTTTGCTTTTAGCAATTGATGATATGTGTTAATTTGTGCACGTCGACACAGTTTGTATAAAGCGATGTTTTGTTTCTTGAATTTTTGTTACTTCCATACTTGAAAGAATTTTATTGTTGAGTCGTTCCTTGTTCTTGCCACATTAGAATCTTACTTTTATTATTATTACGACTTAATCTATATAGTTTCCTGCCTTCGTTGTAAAAAGGTTTTAATGTACCAATGTAGTTCTTCTTGCTTGGTTGACCACGTATAATTTTTCTAATTTTTACATTTCTTTTAGATTAACTAAGCATTCTTTGTCGAGAAACTAGGTGAAGCTTGAGGGCAACAAAAAGAATAATGAAGGGAAGTTCTATTTTTATTTTTTATTTTGAAACAATGATGAGAACTACTTGATTGGCATTTGGTTTTTTAAGCATGATATTCAAATAAAAGCTTGTAGCATAGCATTCATCCTTGATTTATAAAATTGAGCATGCATACATGGACATGGTGATTTTGATTTTTGAATTTGTTGTAGAATCGAATGCCATTTTTTGGTTTTTCTTTTTCTAATCAGGGGCAGTTCGTTGCTATGCCTCGCAGTAACTATCGTGTTGATGAATTAACTTCAGAAGTTAGGCCTGCAAACTAAATATGATCTGAAGGAATGCAATCAAGTCTAGCCACCCGAGCTCATGCTTGTTCTCTAGATTTATTGAGTTGAACTAAGCTCTAAGTTTTCATCTTGATTTCTATTTATCGGCAATTAAAATGGACGAATTTGTAATAGGTGGTGAAGAGCTTGCAATTCCCTGGATTTTATAGTGCAAGATCAGCTTTAGAGTATAGGCGTTGCCAGGGCTCATTAAAATCTGTATTTTTCATTGTTTTTGCCTTCTATTTACTTCTTGGTAACGCTGCTAACTGCACAAATTTCGTAACTTCATTGTCCTCTAAAATTTCTGTATGATTGTCAAATAAATCAAAGCAGGATTGGCTTGTAAAAAAAAAAGAACTTAGCAAGAAGGTGATAAACCAAGCTAATAGAATCGAGTCATGACTACTCTCAAATGCTCAAAGTGATGTAGACTTAAAAAGAGACGCTGCTGTAAAGTTTGAGTCGTTATGTGAATTCATGATTACTAGGATTAAAGTCTAAACACCTGTTTTGTTGGTTATGAAAAAAACATGCCAATGGGCTAATATAGTTTTAGACGATAGAAAATTTCAAATCATAACAAGGGGAGCTCACTATAGATAGTCATCAATAGTAACACTAAAGGTCCAGATATCTTGGGAGATCAATAGCAGTATAGCATACTCACAAATAATAAATGCATTAAATAAAAATAGCCAGAAAATCAACAAAGAATATTACTCCAATTTGTTGGTTACATGTCATCTGCTAACAACGAATTTTTTTTTTAAAAAAAGGCCCGAGAACTAATTGTTATCTGTTGCAACATTGGGGAAAGCTGATGTCAATAAAATATATACGTGACCCCATACTCACAAATAATAAATGCATTAAATAAAAAAAGCCAGAAAATCAACAATGAATATTACTCCAATTTGTTGGTTACATGTCATCTGCTAACAACGAATTTTTTTTTTTAAAAAAAAAGCCCGAGAATCTCGAGGCCAACTAATTGTTATCTGTTGCAACATTGGGGAAAGCTGATGTCAATAAAATATATACGTGACCCCAGCCAACTAAAATTGTATGCTTATTCTATTATGTGCATGGTATCAACACTAACAGTGTGTAAAGAATACGTGAAGAAGATAGCGAAAAACTCTCCAAAATTGCTTCTCGTATGAGCTTTAAACAGATCATACTTGTTGATTTACTCAATAGGTGGAGAAGATCCATGACCAGAATGGGGCATACTTCCATTTGAATCTGCATGAAAAGGAGATGACTGCTCTCCCGAGTGGGATGACTTCCATGACCTCAATTGCTTGGGAGGTGCAGAATAATCATTTGCTCCATAGAAGGATGATGAAACCCTAGGTAGACCGGTTGCATCGGCTCCTACACTATAACCTTTAGCCACTGCTTCGGCTTCAAGGGGAAGTTCATCTAATGTCTTGTACGTTGGACCAATAAAAAAACATGAGCTTAAAAAACGAGGAAAATATATGGCCATAATTAATTACAAAATCCTCACTCTAAAGGCTTGCTGTAGCACTCGGAGAGTATCCCGTGCTCGTTTTCTTCTAATAGCAATTTCATTGGGCTCTTGAAGCATCTCTTCAAAAAGATTGTCTCTGTTGAACGAGTGTAACAGTGCATGTTAGAAAAGAGCCTGCTTTCAATCAGAAAATAGCATCACGTGTCAAATCCGGTACCTGTAGAGCTTTTTTATGAACACATTGTGCAGCTCTCGCTTAGTGTGATTAACCTAAAAATAGTAACACTGGCCTATCAATAAGGATATTGCCAAGCAGTCATCAAAACCAAATAAAAGATGGAGAGCCTCATGAGCAGTTGAATATTTCTATCCAAATTACCTCATTCACATTTATCATGCTCTCAGCAGTAGTAGCAATATTAGCCAAACAGAAGAATGATGTAAACCACTCATGTTTTAAATGTCTTCAAATTGACCAAGGAGACATATGATCATATAAATGCACATTATCTCCTAATACATAATAGTTAAACTGCCGTGAACTACATATTCCTGTCGATAAAACAGAATATGTTTCCCAATGGCAAGATTGATTAACAAAAAGCTTCCATAATTTGGCAGAGATCCAAAGGTACCGAGAGAAAAATCTAACTCATTTCTTTAATTTTACAGAATTTTCCAAAAGAGAAAACCTCCAAATTTCTCATGGACACCCAAATGCGCCAAGGCCAGAGAAGGATCCTAGATATAAGCACACCCATCAAATTTTGGGTTCCATTTAATGCATTATTTAGAGGATCCACTTTAAATAAATGTATGCTAAAGACTGCAGAGCTCCTTAAGTGAGACCCATAATCCAATCGGTGGGAAAAGTATCTTTCTGTTAATTTTGTGGCAATGAAATTGGATACAATAAAAAACATGAGAAATTAGTTTCTGAAATTTTAAGCTAAAATGCCACTGCCAAACAGATATATTTCACTCAATTTAAACAAAAGGAGAGGTTAGCATAGTAGATTGGTAATAAAAACACGACTTTCACAAGCCAATCAAGCATAACTGTATAATAAAAACCTTACCAAGAAATGCATAATTGCCTTGGGTACAGAATCCTCTATATTCTTCCTGACAATATCATAATATGACCTTAACAGTAACTTTGTCAGAAATATTTGGATTGCCTCCTGTTCAGTCTGAGATTCGGTTGGTTTCAATACAGCTGGAGGCTGAATCAAAGAAAATGCTTAGTCAGCAACCAATATATCTATTCATAAGCAATAACAAAAATAATGTGCCATGCTTTGCAGATAAACGCACTTCTCTTAGCTGGATCATTGAGAATGAATGTTCCATGCTGTTAACAGGAATGGCTTCTTGCTTTGTAGTTGAGCTTTTAGTTGCATCACTCCTTCCAAAAATTGAAGGTATACCCCACATTGATGAAGAAGTTCCCCCTATAATAGCATTGGGTTAATACTAGTATCATTGAGGAATAGAAGCCAATAATAAACAAGAAAAGCATCACCTGAAGATCCAGGTCTCTCGGTTTCAATAGGTGGACGTACTCCCTATTTCAGGACCCAACCATTAATACATTTTTTTTTCAATAATTTATCACGATGCAGGAAGCAGCATGTAGAAAGTGTAAAATCTTAATGCATATCTGCAATTGTGGGAGAGCACGTTATACTCTACCTGATCAGGAACAATCCCATTTGGAATGGTCCTAGGAAGAATTGATCTGGACTTCACAGTTTTCTCAGATCCAGATACTTTATCAGATTCTGCCCCTTCCTGATCAATGATTCAGTTCAGTTATTTTTTTACTACTGACAGGATAGTTTAGAAAGTAGCACAGAAGGAATACCTTTGATCTGGCAGCCGTGGCTTGAGATATTTTAACTTGTTGTGAGGCTATTTCTTGGGCTTTATTTGCCCCAATAAAGTTTGGATGTGAATAGTTAACGTAGTCCATCTACAGGCATAATCTTTGGCTTAGTACTTGCCAAACTGGTTTACAGTTTTATCTCATTTCATGAAAAAAAACCCCCCTTACCTCCATTTCAATTATGTTTTCAATCATGTCCTCAGAAGGAATCAAATTTTCTCTTAAGAAATTACCAATGACTTCATCCATTTTTTTCAATAACACAGGAAATCTCCGCAGTTCATTTGTGAGGCATCGGTGGCTTATCTGGATGAGATGGACACATGATTACTACAAGAAAGAAGATAATACTAACAATCATTACTATTTTTAAAAATTGGAAATACCTTAACTAACTCATCATAAATAAACCTCGCACATTGGATGCTTGGATCTAGTAAACGTGCAATCTGCCTTCGAACAAGATTTTCAAATGGAACCTGAAGGGTGTATAAAACAAAGTTATAGATTATAAAAAAAATAAAATAGCCATGGCCAGTCACTCTATTGCAGCTTCAGATTAACCTCTGGCACAAACAAAGAAGACTTCAGACCAGTAGCATTCTGAATGGCAGTACGAATATTATCATCAGTCAAATCATCACATGGATCCACTTCCTGCACACAATTCCAACACAAATTAAACCAAAACATAAATCATACACAGCAGAAATCGCCACGTGGAACATAAGAAAAAAAGGGGCAAAATAGTAATGCCTGTCAGATGTTTAACAGAAAATGAAATCAAGTTAACGTATATGAAAACTGCAACATGTAAATATAGGAATATAAGTATGTACCTCCAGACTCTTAACAAAGATAGACTGAAAGATGTACTGAATACGTGCTCCACCAGACAACTCAGATGTAGACATAGCTTCACTTTTTCCTTCTACCATTGAAGAAAATGCTGTAATGAAAAGAATACAATCTCAGTAGTTATCAGATAATACATCCAGTGAGGTCTATTGATACATTCCACCAGTGATTAATAATCCAAAATACAAAAATTAAGAGGTTCTATTTTGATTAATTTTTTTTAAAAAAGAAGCTCCTAAAATCAGAGCCCAGAGGATCATTAAAGCTAAGATTCATTTGTGGGTTCAGCCAGAAAAATAGCCATGTAATGAGAAAAAGTTGGTCAAATTTTGATAAAGTGGTTCTGAGAGGTTTCAATGACAATTGCATGTTAATAATCCAGAAGGATCTCAACCCACCTTCAGCATATTTTGTGAGAATATTCAATAGAAGAGCCCCCTGACCTGCCTATGGTTTATAAACAGAAGGAGATTAGTATCTATCACTTGAAAGCATTCTGTCAATATCCACATATGAAAGAGGGAACATCTTGAACAAATATGCCACACATCTTGATCACAATTAGGTTAAGTAATTACTGTAAACAATATTGCCGATTAAGCAACTTCACAGGAGTTATTCACAATAATTGTCGAATTAAATAAACTAATCACTTCAAGAACAAAACAACTCTCTGTAAAGATGGCTCACCTTCATCCACATTCATCATAACGTCATTAAAACTGGCCATTTCACAATCTAAATGGGAACACATAGAAAACATAAACCGTCTAAAGAAATTTTTTAAGCAATCATAGACATATTTGATACAAAGTTGCACCAAATATAATTAAAAATTCGAAGCGCCTTTTTACTCTAACAAATTAGTAGCCTTCCTCACTGCATGGCAATTGATGCAATAAAATATCAGCAATGCTCTACTCTCTTGAACAATAACACTAACCCACCTAGTTGACACAATCTTTTAGTAAGATACACGAGTTAACAAGGGCCAACAGAGCTATAAAACACTTTCTTAAATATGAACTCACAAAGAGATCCCATAGCCTACGGCCAAATTTAATGCCTATGAAAATTCAACACATTCTCATATTAGTACCAGGTTTCATACTTGAGAAAAAAATTTAATATCAAACACAACAGTAGATTCAAATATGGAAGTTCATTCAATAACATGCCAAAATGCATTTTAAGTGGTTGTAATAACCTTTCCTCCTAAGTTACAATATCCACAAAACACACGACATGGAGATTGCTTGAAAATTTTACAAACCATTAGAAATTTAACAGCTCTTATCTTCAATTTTTTTGTTATTTCTTCCATGTACACATTTGCATCTAAAAGAAGTAAGTGCTAATCATATCAAATGTGTTTGTGGATTTCAAAATGCTTATGATGGAGAAAGATAAATTAAGTGAACCATTGAAACAAGCAACTGAATATAGCAAAAAGAATGGTATACCTTGGACTCGCTGATTTCACCATAGGTTGCATACTCTTTTGCCACAGAAACCAACTCAGCACTTATTCTTGCCTTCAATGCTGGAAGAACTGTATGAATATGTTGTACCAATATCTACAATAGCGAACGATCAAATTTAAAAAAAATAGAAGGTTCAATTCAAGTCTTTTCGAGCACAAGTTATCAGCTAAATAAGCGAAGATAGACCATAGCAACCCAGCCCAAGCCCATCAATTTGCACTTGGGAGAGTAGTCATAGATGGTATAAGCCAATCCAGTAAGGGTGGATTGTGAACCTATGATATTCCCTAAAAATTAGTCTTATATCCAATACCTACTTGGATATAGTCCAATATATTAGTGGAGATGAGCGGATAGATCTTCAACTCAAGTCAATCACTTTAATGATATGGTTTAGGGCCATCAGTCTATAGTTGGGCCAAGTTGCTTCATAGACAATATAATAATGCATGCACATAAATGCTCTCAAGGTCAAAGTAAAAAAATGCCACTTCAAAATTAAATCAGATCATAATTAATATTTTTACAAATAAATTGATTCATTGAACCTGATTCAATTTCTTCGCCAACTGAGGCACTCCACAACGATCTGATAGCCCATGATAAACCTTCATTCAGTAGCAAAACAGTATAAAATAAAGAATAATCATTTGATTGAATTATCTTTTAAAGGATAGGGAACTTGCTCATACAGGTTTGTTGCGGAAGAAGTTTTCTTCATAAGCAAGTGCATCCTTAATGCTTCTGTTGTACATAATGTCCTATTAAGAAAGACAAGACAGATAAAAAAGTTTACGGATGAAATTAACATATTTCAATTCAATAACAGAAACAGTTAAAATGTAAAGGAGAAACAGAAAAAGGGATGGCGTTGAAACAATCCAACTAATAAAAAGGACGTCAATTATGATACTACTTTTATCACATATAAGGAACAAGAATAATAATCAAGTCAATGCATGGCTCAGATGGTTCATCACATTGTAACCCCCAAAAAGTATCACGTGCTATATAACCAAAAAAAAAATGATGGATCACCTCTTGGCTGCGATTCACGACCCCTATATAGCCAAGACGAAGAGGTATTACATTGCCAAGCAAAAAATTCCGTGCATCGGTACCTCTATCCATAATGTCCAACTGGAGCACGAGAAAGAAGTTGCATCAACAAGAGTGAAAAAAAAAATATCATAACATAAAGAACTTTAAAGATAAAAAACACTGATGCATACTTTAGTAATCACACCAATAGTTCGTGACCCTGTCACAAAACATAAGAAGAAAAAAAACAAGTCTTAGATAAAAGTGAGCATCTTATCAAATCAATGAACCCTCTAACTAAGAGTTTGAAGGCTAACATTTAAGGGAAAAAAGAAAAGAATGAAGTGATGCGAAAAGGAGATGAACTTACCGTCCGGATCAGCAATCCTTGCCATTTGAAGGGCATCCGAGTTTGCCAAATCGGAATTGGCAGGAGTGACGGCTAGAATTATGCAAGTATCATGCTTAATGTATGATATAATCATGGTCCTTATTCTGGCCTCAATGTCAGAAGGCTGATCTCCAACTGGAACTTTTGTGATCCCCGGTAAATCAACCAAAGTAATGTTGAGTACATTAGGCGAAAAGATCTTCAGACGGATTTGTTTATCAGAAATTCCCTTGTTTCCACCAGCTTCCCTATCCGTTTCCGCCTGAAGATATGTCAACACATCATAATACACTATTCCTCTACATCCGCAGGCGATGACGATAAATCTCAGAAAAATAATACCCACAATAACATCAAACAAGAAATTTGGATATTTGGACGCTAAGATTAACAAAAAACAAAAATGTCAATGGAATTACCATCAATGCAGAACAAGCAAAATGAGAGACAACATGCTAAACTAGCAGTGCATGGAAAGTTATGAAAATTTCATTGATTAAAGACACTAGTACATCAAAGTCAGAGAATCTGAGAAATTTTCATACAAATATGTTTCAAATGCCAATCTTCAAATCCCTAATCTCAATTCACAATGCCTAAAATCAATCAAGAAAATTGAATCAAAAAGTAAAAAAGAAGAAGCAGAAGATCGAAACAAGAAGTTGCAAAACCTGAATCTCCGCACGAATGACCGCAAAATCAAAGAACCTCTTCCCGGGGAGGTGAAGGAACTCCCCCCACTCGTCGCCGCCCTCGCCGCCCTTGGCCGGGGTGTGCACGAGCTGCAGGACGAGCGGGCGGCGGGTGCAGATATCGGAGCCCCGGGGCAAGAAGTCCCTCCCGACCAGCGCCTCGAGCACGCTGGACTTGCCGCTGCTCTGGCTCCCCACCACCGCCACCTGCGGGAGGTCGACGGTCGAGCCGCTCCCCAGCTGCGCGAATATGTCCTGCAGCTTGTTCACCATGGGTATCACCGCGTGCCCCATCGCCGGCGCCGGCGCCGAACGGCCCTTCACGGCCGCGGCCGCCCCGTCGTCCGACATAGGACCGGCGAGGGGATCGGAGAACTAGGGCTGGTAGGTAGGAAGATGCGAAAGAAAGAGTGAGTGAGATCGGATTGCGACGTAAGCGATGCCGGCAATTTCTCCGGCGACGTTTCCAGGCGGCGGCGGGTCGACGACGAAGTGAAGGGACATTTTAGCCGGTACAGGGGGGAATGTGCAATTACGAAAACAGCCATGCTTGGGGAGCGGGTCAGCAGGGGCAGAAGATGATTTTCAGGAATTGTGTAGGGGTTTAAATGCCATCCCGTTACTTTTTGAAGCCGATCATGTTCGATAATCATTAATCCCACAACTAAACACGGCTGTTTTGTATAATAAAACCCAGATTTTTGTTCTGTCCGTCCATAATAAAATAGCTAAGCTTGTTACAAACTAGTATAAGTAAATTTGTAATTCATAATTTGTTCGGGCGCGGGATCGTCCGCCCTCGGGGTGACTGCGGTTCTTTTGTGATTCGATCCGGTCCAGGTTTGAAGGGTTCGGTGGGACTGAGGCGCCCTTACCGTGTAAAGAGATAGTACAATGAACTAAAATAATGCAAATGATGTCAAAAGCACTAAAATGATAAATTAAATTTTTTTTTACGTGGTTCCTTAGGGTTCAATTTGAATCCCTAAGTCAGTCTACGGTGAGATTAGTACTCAC
>JAVDBV010003057.1:0-12782 GCA_032619315.1 Piper longum
GTCGCCGCCTCCCCCACCCTCCTCTACCTCTGGGTCGACTCCCCCGACGCCGCAGCCAAGACCCTCGCTGTCTGCAACCCCCTCACCCGCCGCGTCCGCCGCCTCCCACCGCTCGGTTCGGCCTGGACCCGGCACGGCACCGTTCTCGCCGCCCCCGACGGCCGCGTTCTGATCCTCTCCGAGCTCGCCGTCCTCTCCCTCGCTGGCCCCGACGCCCGATGGCAGAAGCTCTCCTCCAGTCTTGCCTCCAAGCCCCGCAGCCCAGTCATCGTCGGCGGCTCCGTCTACGCCCTCTGCGACTCCGGCTCCCCCTGGCGCAACCAGTGGCGGATCCTTTCCTTCCCTCTCTCCGATCTATCCTCCGACGGCCAGTCGAGACGGGCGAGCTGGACGCGCCTCGAGCGGCACGAGTGGGGCGATGTCTTCGACATCCTCAAGCGGCCGAGGATGGTCGCCGGCGGCGCCGGCGAGATACTGATGATCGGAGGTTTGAGGTCGTCCTACGCCTTGAACGCGACCTGCTCGACGATATTGATCCTCGGATTGAACTTGGGTAGCTTGGAGTGGGCGGAGGTGGGTCGGATGCCGGCGGGCATGTACCAGAGCTTCTGTGAGTCTGGTAAGTTCAAGGTCTTCGGCGGGGGTGGGAGGGTCTGGTTCTCCGGGAAGCGAGTCGGCAAGCTTGCGATGTGGGGGCCTGGTGGGTGGGGGTGGGTCGAGGGACCGCCGGGGACTGGGAGCGGCGATCGTCTTGTCCGGGGTTTCGTCTTCGATGCCAATCTCACCGCCATGCCCTAAATACATTTCCTTTCCCCATGGTATGCCATTTTCTGTCCTTCGTTACCTTTATAATCTGTCCAAAGAAGAAACTTCTTTTTTTTTTTTGGTAAAGTGATCTTTTTAGGCTGTGTAATGTTGTGATCTGTTGATTACGAAATGTATGTGATGGAGATTCGAGAAGACTGGTGAAGTTTATCATCATCTTCCTTATTATGATCCCGCAGATATCGTAATTGTTCTCTTTCTCATGTTGAACTTACCGCTGTCATCTACTGATGTGGGATGTATCAATGAGCATTTTAATTGGTTCTAAATTTTTTTCGATCAGAATTAGAAGGTTTTTAAATCTATTGAAGAAGCTAAAATTTGGTAGTTTTTTAGTAGTGGGTTGTGAACTGTAGCAAGTTCTCGCCTAGGTTGTGTTGGTTGTGAATGTGTTGATTTTGTGTTTGTTTTTCTTTTAGCATGTCTTTCTTTGGTGTTGATGAAATTTGGTCAGCTTGTTCTATATACAGATAGCTAGAGTGAGTATTTGTACATTTCGGGATCTGTATAATTATGGATGTGATGATCCATTTTTGGTTTATCTAAGCTGGTTATGGCAATATGACTAAATTGTAAGCAGATGTAAATGGGTGGACTCTTGGATCTTTGAAGTTATTGCGTTGTAGTTTTTGTGGTCTAAGAGTTGTACATCTCGTGAGCCGTCACTTAAGATAGAGAAGATTTTGTTTAAGTATGTTCTTGTACTGTTCTTCTCTGAATTCAACCAGGGAAAATGTGAAAGGAGAAGACAAGAACTTGTATTGCCCTTCCATTATTACAGAGACTTCTTTCTAGACGGAACTTGCAAGTGTATCAAATAGTGGATAGAAATATGGCTTTTTTAACTGTGACCGTTATTTAAATAAAAGATTTGATTGCCAGCTATATTGGGATCGATTTTGCTTCACCGTTAGGCTAATTTATTATTCGTTTTATAAATGGTAAGGAACTGCACCAAAGATGTGTGAGTGCCACTAGAATGGAGTTTGCTTGCACAAGTTTAGGATATGTATTTGTGAGCTCTAGGATAAAACACGTAATGTGTACCTTTATTTTATAAGTGTGGTTGTTTACATCTGCTGTAGAACAAGTAATGGAAGAACGTAAATGTTTTTACAAAGCGGAAAACAGAAATGTCTGTACTTCTTTAGTGTCTTAAGTACACCTGCGTTGGTTTTGTATGAATGAGACATAGGTTGCATTAGCCACTGATACGCTGTGCATAATCAGTTGTCCTGCTGTTCAGAATTAAGCTTAGGGACCTTTTTTCACTTGTGGGCACGATCTCCAGAGAAACTGAGAAATTGAGGAGCACCCCAGAGTCATGGACATATTGAGGACTATTGTCAAATGAAATGCCATATCCCCAGGAGGGAGAAGCTGAAACTGCTTTCTTGTCAATACTTGTGTACTAAACTTCATGTATTTATTCAGATAGGCAATGGTGAGGAAGCTGGATGCTACTGCGGATCTTCATTTACCATTACCAACAATTTATCGCAAGCAAGTTTACTTTCTTGTGGATTGTATTGATTGGTTTACAAAAGTGAAGAATGGTTTTTCTGTATTATCGAATTATCATTTCTATTTACTTCAAATGCTCTTCTATGTGGTGAATGTATATCTTGCAATGGGAACGAAGTGTAATTTGCCTTCTTCTATAAGCAAAACAAATAATCATCTTGAATCTGAGTTAGCTCCGAGCTCTTGAGCCACCGCTTGGATGGTAAGGGTTGTGGCTGCTGTCTTTGTTGCATTCTAAGCTGGACTTACTTTATTTATCTTTTACCTAGAATAAGCTTGTAGAATATGGCTCTTTTTGAGGCTGCTCTAAATTATATATGTTGGGCCCTTTGGGCTCCAAACCAAGCCCTGGGCCCAAAAAAAAAAAAAACCTGTAATAGTTATAATGAGTTTCTTTTATTTCAAAGGTATCATAAGTTTTTTTTATTTTAAAAGTTAATTAAAGGAATAATTTTTTTTATTAATCTATATTTAAGGCAATAAATTTTTTACTAAGATAAATTTATTAACTCTTTTTTACATATCAGGCATATTTAAAATAATCATCAATAATTCATTATTTGATAATTTCACTTTTCATCATATGATATTCACTTGGCCCATTTGGCAAATTCTTCCAAAAGAAGATTTACAATGTGTTATGAGTTTATTTTATTATAAAAATTAATTAAAAGAATAAGGCTTTCTCATTATCTTATATATAAGATACTAACACCTTTTATGCCTTCTGTAAGATAAATCTAACAATATGTATTGCAAATTATATATGTACATATACACACACACAAATAATAGGGTGTGAATTCTCTTTTAAATGTGAACTTTAATTAAATCCATCCATTTTTTATTAACGGTTTACATTGGATAGTGGATCTATCTTAAATTACCTACGAATTACCTATGATATCCCCTTAATATAAATTCGTTAGATAAAAAATTAATGACTATGATGGAATTATATAAAGTTCACGTCTAAATAAGGTTTACATTTTATCTTATATATATATATATATATATATATATAGCATATTATAATTTAATATTACAAGAAGGAGCATGTTACATAGAGGAAAGATCGAGTCGAATGCAAAAGAAATAGATTAGGAGCTCGTCTTGCCAAACTGTTTGTTGAAAGATTATCATTCCTATGGTCCCATACCACAAGAAGAAAGAATTGACGAACAGTAAATTTACTTCCATTTACCCCATACATACCCATCTTCCAGTCCTGGACAAAAAAAGAGGTGAGGAGAAAATTGTATTTACCGCGTCTGTTACAAAATAACCGATATTAAACCTATTTTCTGGTTCTAGGATCCAATTTCTGACAAGGGCCAGGTTTGGATACTAAATTTCGAAATTCTGGGTGTCGCTCAGGCACCCTCCACTATTACTAGGCACTCATGGATCAACACCATGCCTAATTGAATTACTATCACCAACTTTTCGTAAGACCTTACCATACAAACGTATCAGCCCCTCCTCCACACCCCTCCAAGTTTCAGGGACCTTTGATCTCCCTCTCACTGTGTTGTAAAATAGACTGTATCTTATATACGATATATGCCACTCAATTTCAAACATCGGCCACATCGCTGTTCAAAGACGCTTCTCCCCACTTCTGGGCATTGGCGCACTGGCTATGATGTACGACACAGTGGATGTACGAGTGCCCATACTTGTGTCCCGTCTTAATGGACGCCAGCACGCTAGAAGGAGACACTCGGGCTCAAGTGGAAGAAGTGAAAGTAAAAACAAGGTCGAAGTTGTGAAGCACATCTGCAAGGTGATTATCTCACAGCTACATGCTTCCACAATGTAGGCGAAGAAGAGACTCCGTTGCACCTGTGGCCATGGATAAACGAAGGCCTTGTCATGAACACACGCACAAACACGCGCAAATAAAAAAGAAAAGAAAAGAAAAAAAAATCACGATACCAAATACAAATAAATACATATTTTTTTCAGGATGTCACTTGTAAAAAAAATATTAAGCCTTTTCTATACAAGTTCTGAACAAGATAGCCCATTATTCACTCTGGCAAGATACTTGCTATAACCGGCCAAAGCACTTTTTTCTTAAAAGCAATCCAAACGCCCCATCATGCTTCCTTCTCAAATAATACATAGAAATTCAAGGGCTGCTCCAAATTATGTTGTATGATTTCACCTATAAGACGACTGTACATATTATTTACATGAACATTTACACGCTTCTAATTGAAACTCTGGGGCCTTATTTTTTCAAAGCTGCTGGATCAGATGACTTTGATTCCCTCTGTTTTATCAATTTGTGTTTCATTTCCTTGTACTCTTTCAACTCCTCCAAAGCATCAGCTTTGGTCCTTGACATTCCAGAGGATGAAATTTCTGCATCTTTGAAAATTTTCACTGCCTCAGACTCTGTTATTTCAAAGCCATGATCCCTAGGTCCAGCTGAGGAGATTTGTTTCAACTTCAAAGAACTGCAATGATCTTGGCGCAGAGGAGGGGCAGATTGAAGCATATGTACAAGGGCGCCAACACCTGCATCTTGAGATTTTCTAGCATGCATTACTCTGACTTCTTTTGCTTTGGTAAAAGGTACATTGGGGCCAGAAGACTCCACCCTAAGTTTACAATAATAAAATTTAACTTCCACAACCCCAGAAAGGGTTTTAGCAAATCTTAAAATATCAAAACATATGACCACCAAGTCTCATGCATTGTTGATCCCAAGCCATGATAAAGCAAAGAGGTTTGGTGTCATAAAGGTTATCGCATCAACACTATGTCATTTGTAATCATGGGTCCAAGATTAAAAACCCATGTCCCCAGCCCCTTTTGCTGAAGATGGACAAAGAAGAAGAATGCTGCATGTATCATTCATCACAAGGATATAAGAATCTTTTGGAGTCTACTAAGATTGAAATGGTGTCTACAAAATATATGTTCAAGACCAATTGTTGGAATGAAATACCATTATATTTGACTCATACTCATATATTTGGTAAATGGGTCTGTATAAGTAAAGCTGTTGACTGATTAAATTCCAAAGATCTGACAAGCATTCAACAAATTGTAAAAGCAATGTAATCGTTCACACCACTGCGATACATAATATCAATTTGCCCGCAGATAGTTAACATGTGATAGGTGTAGTCATGGTATAGATGCATTATTCTGCATGACTCAGGAAAAGATTGATCATAGCATATATTCATCTAAGAAAACTTTCTGTTATGCCATGATTAAATATGTCAATCCTACTGTCACTAAATTTGCCCATATACGTGAATTAATAGGCAACAATATCAAACTCACATAAACACATAACATTAACGCTCAGACTTGTAACCAATTATAATGCGGGAATAATCAAACAAAAAAAAGCAGGCGCGAAAACTGTACCTGTTTAAAGCATCAATGAGATAACCTTCCTCATCAACAGCAAATGGGAGGTCAAATACAGAATCATCAAGCTCATCCTGAAAAAATGTATTGGAACTCCCGGAACGTGAAATTCTTGGAAGACCAGAAGGTGCTGCCCTTGAGTCTACGAATGGATTTTTTACATTTCCCTTCTGCAATTTTTTTTTTAAAAATCTATAGTAAGGAGCATACTTAAAAATGGCATAGGTGGAGAAATGAAAAATAATTGACTACTTCGCACTTAGGATTACCTTTTGAACTGTAGCAACTGGTTGTTGTTCTTTTAATTTGGATGAGTCAGGCTTTGTCCATTTGCTTTTAGATAGGGAATTCAGACAGGCAGGGGACAAGGGAGCTTGAGCTTTGACATTGTCTGTGTGAGAAGGCTGATAGTTTTTTGAGCATCTTAGGGAAGGAGACGGTGGCAAGTTATAACCAGGTAAAACAGATCCCTTGGAAAGCCTAGGCAAGGGCAAGCGAACAGGATCACTCTCCGACCGCAAAAGAACCTTGGGCAAGTGTGTAGGTGGGGAAGGGGAAGGTGATGGCGAAAAAGGAGGAGAAGGCCAATGATCATCACAACTTGTAGTCTTCTGATGCACCAATGACAGATCGTCCGAAAAAGGAGTACCGAGTGGTTGACTAGGTGAGCTCACCGAAGGACAAACATCCTTGTTTTGACAAAGGTGAGCAACCGAGGGACGACTACCACCCTGACCGACGGGCAGAGCATGGGAGTCAGAGTATGTAGAAGACGGAGAAGGCGAGTATGAAGGTGCAGCAGCTCTATGAAGGTCATTGCTCCAACTATGCCTTCTTGCAAACGAAAGAGAGGAAGGTGACCCAGGTGACCTAGACACAATCCCACTCGGTGGAACAGACGGATACCTCCTAATAGGATCAGTAGTAGGACTCCCAACATAATCCGGTATGAACTGCGGATTCATGAGCACAAACTGCTCGCACTTAGCTTCAGAAAGCATCGGAAAATACATGACACCAAGACAAAGACTACCACAACAGGTATCAACCGGCACAAACCCGAAGTGCTTCATCTCCGCCTCTTCCCGGAGAGGGAACGGCTCGACGAAAGACGAAACCTTGCAAGAAAGGTTGAAGGGATGGATCTGCGCCGACGAGCCGAGGTCCCGAAACACCTTATACGCCGGCAGCAACCTCGCCGTCGCGTACAAAGACCGCAGCAAAATGAGCGACCTTTTGTACGTCTTCGAGGACTGCGAACTCAACCCGCACGTCCTCTTCACATTCCCACCACCACCACCGCCACCGCCGCCGCCACTCCCCGCCCTCCGACTCTCATACTGCAGAACCCACCTCTCCACAATCCGCTCCCTCTTCAATCCCAGCCGGCACTCGTCCAAGACGCTTCCTTTCGCTGCATCGGAAAAGGACAATCTTTCGGCGAGCATGACGTCGACGATCAGCGGGTCGAGGTTGCTCTGCCGCCATATATCCAAATTCTCGAGAACGGTGGGGCTCTCGCGTAGGGCCAGATTAAACCATTTGTCCCGGGACCTGACACTCGAGGAAGACGAAGTGGACGACGGCGATGAGAAGAACTGCTCCCCACTGTAAACCCGAGACGACGCGGAGGAGGACCTCGCTTCGAGTATGATGTGCAGGCTCTTGGTGAAGAACTCGGTGATTATCTGCTCGATCTCGGCATGGTCGGATTGGAGACGACTCGGAGATGATGACATACTGGTATTCCTCACCGATTTCCTGCCGGCGCCACCTCCGTCGCCGCCGCCGGTGTTGCTTGGAGTGTAGGAGTGGGAGAGAAGAGGGTACAAAGTTGGGCCGGATATGAAATTTTCGGTCCGAACCGTTCCGACTTTTTCTCGAGTCAGGACCACTGTGATAGAGAGGAGGACTAAGAAAACATTAATTCGTTATCATCAAAAAGTTATGATTTGTTTGAAATCACGGTTTATCACGTTTGAATTAAATTTAATGACAATTTATGATTCGCGCGGGTCGAATTCGGATAGAATTTGACGGTATAGTACTAAAATGCCATCGATTTATGTTTATTTCATTACTTAGGGGTCACTACAAAATTAAATCATCTTGTTCGTAAAGGGCAATTACAATCACGCTTTGGATAAAGATAATAAACTGATCCAAACATAAAATTGCAGTAAAAAAAAATTTAAAGCCAAGAAGAAAATATTGTGCTGCAAAAGTAGGCGCGAGCATGGATCGGTTATCCAACCGAACTAATCGAACAAAACTCTATTTGATAGTTCGGTTCGGGTCTAATTCAGTTTTCGATTTTATTTCGGTTCAACTGAAATATTCTTATTTGGTTATAGTTTATTTGGTTCGGAATTCATTTTCGAACCAAATACTTGAACCGAACAATTTTAATATTAGTATCATGACACACATAGACGCCGGTACGACGTCAACCAAAGAGATTCTCTATTACATGGGTAGAAATTACAAAATAGGCGAGGTGATGGAAAGATAGATTAGATGGAACAAGAGCAAGAGGGGCATTACAATAACATCTACAGCAACTAGTACTTTTTGGAACAATTATAGGATTAGCATCATTGATACTTCTAGTTATGTGGATTTCATACTTGAAGTGGAGCTAGCCTTGAAGGTGTTGGATAGTGCTATGTGTTTATTTGATAGTGTAGTTGGTGTTGAGCTATAATGTCAAACAGTCTAGAGGCAATTAGATAAATATGGAGTATCAAAAATTTGTTTTGTCAATAAGATGGACCGGATGGGTGTAAACTTTTTCCAGGGATATGATAGTTACAAAATTGGGTGCGAAACCTTTAGTTATTCAACCGGTATTTAATAAAATATTTTATTAAATACCGATTAAAATACTTTATTTTTTCTTAAAAATAGAGAATAAATTTTGTACAAATTTTAAATTCAAAGACCATGAATCAAAAGAGTACAGAGAATTTTTTCCCTATCTTACTGTAAAATAATTTGATATCTTATTTTTTTTAAAAAAGTTGAACATTTTTTATGAACATTGTAAAACTAGTAATAATTTCTTCAAAAATAATTACCATTATTTTGAGTAAAAAAATACTTTAAGAAATCTTTAATTATTTTGAGCTAAATTATATGAGTTGATAATAAAAATAGTAATGAGTTAGTTATAAATTTAATTATATAGTGATAATATTGTGAAAATAAAAATAAATATGACAGGTTATTATTTTCGGTTATTCGATCAAAATTCGGTTAAAATTATACCAAACTGAACTAATTTAGTTTGGTTGGTTTTTTGATTAACCAAACAAGCCCATTTCAATTTGATTGATTTATAGTTTGGTTTGGTTTCACCCAAACCAACCGAAGGGTTATGCAAAAGTGTAAAACAACAACCAAAACAATTAGTTACATGCCAAATTCAAATAAACAAAAGAAAAACATAAATCAAGATGAAATAACCTTTTAAGAGGATTTGCAAATAAAATCGATCAAAACATGTCGCGCTCCAAGACTCGACGTTCCATGTTTGTCGATGGGAAAACAATGCAAATAAAATAGGAGATTACAATTTGAATTCGCCAAATTGTCACTTCTTCTTTTTGTGGGTAGAGACCAGAGTGGGGAGTTTATGGAATTTGAGAGATTGGAATTTCTCGATCAAAAAAAAAACCTGATAATTATTTCAAAGACTCCTTGCTCTTCTTCCAGGTATTGGGTTGAAACAGCTGGTAAGCGGCATATAAGAAATATGGGAGGAGAGGCACAGACGCAATCTATTTACAGAAAAAAGGACGTCAAAGATGATGGGCCTCTGAATGGGTTGTTAGTGGGCTTTGTATTTTGTTTTTTACATCCCCGTGGTCCAAGTGTGAATGAAAACTAGCTTGAAAGAATATTTTATTAGCTCGCCATTAAACTTCAACGATTGGAATGCATTTTGATGGAGTTTACAAGTCTCAAATTATGAAATGTAATTAATTAGTGACCTTTTACGACGATTTAATTTGATTTGTTAAACGAACTGGGATTAGGTCAACTGGGGTCAAAATCATTGGTATGCCCGAGCGTATATACAAGTCACATATTGGGCAAATAGGAGTGAAAATAAGTCGGTAGTAGGCATTTTTTTTAGGTATGGCCTTTGGTGAGGCAATTTTTGTCCAAGCATTACGCATTTATTCCGAGCAAACAAATTTTAATATTTACTTCGACGATAAAAAATATGCAAATAATTTCGACGATGGCAAATATTCATCACCTAGAAGTATATACAGTTGTAATCTCCTCCCCACATCTTTTCTTTTTAGAAAATTCGAGCTAGTGCATGCGTGGAGGATTGTTTTGAATTCGATCGTACCCCTAATGACGACAGCAGTATTTCACATCACTGTTCCAAATCCTTGTGATTATTATAATAAACCTTAATTTTGTTTTTATCAGCTCATGCCAATACGGTTTGTATGGACGGACTGATGTATCACGCAGGCTGATATCTACAACAATTCTAATTTTATGGGCTTTTGGATCTTGAAAGAATGATCTGGAGGATCTGATGAGTGGGCAATCACTAAATAAAGTCTGAGTTATCACATCGTTGCCTAGGAAAATAAGATATTTTACACTAGTTGTGACTACTTAAGATTGCAATTTTGAGATACATAACACTCAGCCACGCTACATTGGTTAGCCACAAAGCCACTGAAGAGGGAAACATCTCATGTTTGTGCCATTTCCTCGAGCATTAGAGAAAAAAAAAACAGAGTGATTAAGCCGATTAGCTCACAACGTACTACAAACAACCTATTGTGGTTTACACGTAGATCATGACATACCATGGGTCTATTAGCTATTTGCCGACCAACAACTACACCTCAACGTTCCCCGATCGGTTCCACGTTGACTCCTTTCAAGATTTTGTGACTAGAGTCGGAACTTGTTCATTAGGCCCACTTTTCACTCTAGGAATGGAGCAATTGTGTTACAATATTGTGCACCCCATGGAGATCCCGTGCACATAGGCCAAAGCTTTATTAAGGTGTTTGCACAGCAGACCCGGAATCTTGAATAAAGAGTACAAAGAAGATAACACCTTATCCTTGTGAAATGTGACTCAGGGTTGTACCTCACTACCTTGAATTCCCGGGCTAGTCTATTCATTTTGATCACAATTTACATCCGAACATTCATACGATTATTTCCTAATAGTCTATTGAATGGAAGAAAGTTCTAGACAAATTCCAGTATTCCGCACTCAGAACAAGCGGTTTAACCGAACCATATTTAGGAAAGTTTCTCCCCACCTACCTTTTGTGCAACCAGTCAAACAAAAAATGGACGAAACAAACGTGTCGAACAGAGATCGGGCCTATATCCATACCAGTAAAAAGCATACATAAACTTTATAGTTTTATGCCATACCGTGAAAAATCCTGCTCAAAAAGCTATCGAACTACCTCCATTTTCAATGTTTTCCCTGCCTATATAAGTTTCATCCCCTTCATTCTGATCAGCTAAGTCCTAGCTATCACCGCCTCAAAGAATCAACCATGTCTTTCTCCACCACAGCTTCGTTTTTCTCTTCCAACCTGAACAACTTTGAACCTCTTGTTATACAACGGCACTCAAGAAGGCTGCTCCTACACTCTCTCTTTAGCAAGCCACCTAGTCCGCCGGCATCTCCACCGACCAAGGACTCATCGGTGGCGTCTCCGCCTATTGCCGGCGGCTTCGATTCGAACGTGGTCATGATCATGGCCCTCCTGCTCTGTGTACTTATGTGTGCTGTGGGGTTCAATGCCTTGATCAGATGTGTACTTAGATGCTCCCATATTCACAATATCCCCAGATATGCCGCCACCGGGATTAGGAAAAAGGCCGTGAAGGCCTTCCCAACGGTTAGCTACTCCACTGGGATGGACATGCCGGGGTTGTCCTCTGAGTGTGTCATTTGCTTGTCTGAGTTTGTTCAAGGGGAGAGAATCAGAGTCCTGCCCAAGTGCCACCATGGGTTCCATGTCAAGTGCATTGATAAATGGTTGGAGGCCCACGCTTCCTGCCCAACATGTCGCCATTGCTTGCTTGAATCGAACAAGAAAGTTGCAGGTTGCCACACTACTTCTGGGTCGGCCAGCTCTAGCCTTCAATTGCAGGTCATCCTGCCTCGGGAGCCCGAAGGTTTAATCATACCCAATTCCCGGCCTGCTTGTTAGTAACTTTCTATGATGGAGTTAGATTTAAAAGACTTTTTTTTTTCTTAGTGATCTAATGTACATCGTATGCAGCTTAGGATTGACTACAAGGCAAAATTTTCCTCCACGTAGCGCATACTGTATTATCGAATCTCATCTACTACTCAAGGAGTTGTACAGTGAGTGTGGCTCCCCCCTTCCATCAAATCGGCACTTGAGAAAGATTCGTCCCTCCGAATCCAAATGAGGGATTGCCCAGTATCATCTTTTCAGAGAATTATAATTATACAAATATGTGTTCTGGGCTTGAGTGCTGACAAGCACCAATATTAATGGGGCAGGGAAACAAACGCAGTTGTACCTGCAGAGACATTAGGGCTGCTCAACATAAATTATGGAGCCGATCCTTTACAGCATGATCACAACCGGAAGGCTAAAACAAAGTAGAGTACCTCATTTTAACACAATTTAATATTTTTAATATTTTTGTTTTAATTATTAACATAATTATAAAAAAAATTAATTTTAAAATATCTATAAACGGGTGTATATTTTAAAATTTTTAAAATTGGTCATAATAATGTAAAAATAAAATATAATTTTATCAATTTCTTAATTATGTACCTTAATTTTAACATAAATAAATATTATTTTGTAAAACCTACTAAAAATAATTTAAATTAAATATATAATTTATATAAGTTATAAGAGAGATAGCTTATATAAAATTTTCCACTCATCATCGAGCAACTAAGAAGGACGTCTTTTCAAACGGGAAGAGTACTCCTGTGTAAATTGTAAAAACTAGCTTACTTAAATGAACTTTAAGAATCTGATAAGTTAAAA
>JAVDBV010003058.1:0-14551 GCA_032619315.1 Piper longum
CCCCCCCCCCCCCCCCCCCCCCCCTAAGCGATTTGATGTGGGATCAACACACAAACATGTTGCAATTTGTACATACCAAACAAAGTGTAACATTCTTTTATTGGTTCCCCCTTTTTTGTGGGGGATGAATGAATGAATTCAATCAAACATTTTAGTACATATTTTCAACAATTTTCTATTTTTAAAATTTACGAATTAATATAATTTTTAAGTAGGTAATATGTAACATCACCAGCCAATAAACTACAAGGCTATTTGAAAAAATAGGTGTACGATTGATGGCAATACTAAGTATCATACAACAAAATAAAATCTAAGAACATATATTAAATATTATACATGGAGTAAGATTTGCATCCTGTAAAAAATTTAGGTTCAAGAAGAAGCAAAGCTGGCTAAATTCTTGAAGTAGAGATCTGTGAATCTTTCTGGCAAACAAACATGGATTAGCCATGAAGAGCTTAAGAATGCAGCAAATCTCCTTTCTAATTTCTTGGGTTGGAAAATGCATAAAAAGCTTCATCTCTTGGGCATGGTTAGATTTTTGTTCCATAGATTTTAAACCAATAACACAAGATTAGGGATGGTGTTAAAGACTGTGAGTGAGGCAACCCGACTTGGGCTCTTGCTGCAATCTCAAGAAAGGTTAACATATATACCAAACATAACCTAAGCCATCTTCATCAAGAAAACAAGAACCTATCAGTATGAATGAAGAACGCATGTAGATCTTTTTGGCTTTGTAGAGCATTCAAGGCCATAGGTTTTCAAAAGCTAAAATTTACAGTATTCTAGCCAAAGGCGAAAAGGGTGTATTTTTTTTTTGTACTGAAAGAATATTAATTTACTCGTTTTTTCTAAGTGTCAAGCCAATCAATATGTACTCGAAATTATCAACAGGGAACAACCCAGAATTGACTTCACAACAACTGTCATACAAGCATCAAGATATGCCAAGAAAACAAAAGAGATATGCCAAATTTTCAACCAACAAAAAATAGGAGACATTGTCAATGATATTATGATATGAAAACAGATGACAACCAGCCCTTGAAATGGTATTTTAGGTGAGCCCACCCACACGTAATAAGTTCGAAGGAATATTTCAACTTGAGTACACGCAATACATTGGTTTAGAAGTTGTCAATTGGGTTTAGATAATAATCACACGAATAAGAATATTTCAAGTGGAAAGTTAACAGCAAAATATATAACTCTTTAGAGATGCTAAGAACTATTCAAGCATTGACATGATCCACAATCATGGAGTGATAGAACAACATACATATCTTTGATCCTACTCATTTGCAATTAGGAGTATGATGAAGTGAGTTTTTCCATTCATCACTCTCAAAATGATGGAGAAACATAAACATCAAGCAAGAAAATGATAGCTCATCTACCACAAAAGTTGAAAGGGAAAACATCCACTTCTGGGCAAAATGGCTCCCAAGTTTGAAATGCAATAACAAACCAATCTGAGTTGTTGCATCATTAACATCTATAGTCATATTATAAAGCCTAACAACTAGTATCCAACCTGTAAAAGTGAAAAAATAATGCTAAACATATACAGAGCGGGACTTGTCTCTCCAGTGATTTCAGATCAAGAAGTTTGAGTTGAAGTAGTCAGTGCGTGGTTTCCCTACGCACAACTCAAGATTGTCTCCACTCCACCATATACTGAAACCAGCAGAAAAAATATTACAAATCTTGCCAAGGAAAAAACGGAAAACAAAAGTCAAAGTGTACCTAATGGGTATGTTATACTGCTGTGTTTGTAAACATGTAACCTTGGTTCTCATCTACATCCCTGGATAACATACTTGAAAGCGTATCCGTTGTTCCGTCAATTGGTTGTCCTGTCATCAATCAATGCATCAGTCAGGCTAAGAAGAACAAATAAATAAGCATAAGATAGACCATTTTGTATTTCATGTATATCCGCATCCTTCTTTTTACCTTCTAAATCGCTGCGTAGCCAATCTTGAGCATATAACAAATCATTAGCAGTTTTCAGGTGGTATGAATTTCTATATTGATCTACAACTAGCCCCCCAGTTTTAGATGGCCCCTTGGACACAACAGTAGATATAGGTATAGCCAAAATATTGCATGCAATTTGTGCTAGGATAGGATACTTTGGAGCGTTCAGTTTCCACCAAGCCAAAATGTCAAAATCAACACCTAGGCCATCTTTTACAGGATAATTTACCTCCCCCAAATACATATCAAGCTCAGTCTTTGACAATTGGCTTGATGAGCTCTCCTGAAGAAACTTATCAAGTCGTTTCACCCTGCTTGCCAACTGAGCCTGTGACGATTCATCAACTCCAGCTGGTTCACCTCCAGCACTTCCATTCTCAACATAACAAAGAAGGGCCTGACCGTGTACAGTGTTGGCTGAATTGATGGAATACTTATGGAACTGCTCCGTCAATACAACATTAACATCCTTTATTTTTTGTTTTGCCTCATCATCACCAAATATCATCGGGAAGTAAAACTCTACTGGCTTCATCTTTTGCTGAGGATCCAAAATAGCAGATACAGCCAACAGTTTATGAGTAACACTCCAATAACTTTTGAATTTTTCCATCATTTTTGAGACCATGAATGCTATAGAAGGATGGGAACTTGCACACCAATCCTTAAGTGCCAAGTAAAGTTCACAGATGATACCAAAATAAAGATTTGCAGTGGGAGGTTTGGGCCGATTAAGAACTTCTGTCGCATCATAAAATGTCTTCAAACATTCAAGAACATGCTTTAACATATCCCACTCAATTAGAGAAGGACATGTGAAGTCAGCATCCATTTCAGCCATGCGGATAAAAAGGTCTCTACAATTTAGGGCAAGCTCAAGCATGGTAAAAGTTGATTGCCATCTTGTAGGCTCGTCAAGTACTAATGTAACTTGAACTGATTCTAGCATGCCATAAAATACCTTCTGCCTTTCTTCTGATGAATTCACATATTTGAAACTCTCACGAATTTTAGGGATTGCCTCGCTAATTGAGTCAAAAGCATCTTGAACGATTGAACTAAGTGTACTCGCGTAGCAAGACAGAAAAATTATATCCACAGGCTCTATTTCCTTCGTGGAGAGGATTTTGGCAAATTCAGCAACAATAACTTCCATCGATAAATAGTCGTCCACAACTAAACTGCACAATTTCCTGTCAAGACTCCATTCTGACAATGTTGTGTTAATGACTTCTGCAATGTCCACACTTCTCTGAGGAGTGCTAAATTCACAATACTTCAGAAGTTTCTTCTTCAACTTCCAGTCTTCATCAACATAATGGCATGTCAAGCACAAGTACCTACTATCATCCCCAGAGCTGCCCAAATTTAAACTAAAATTAACTTTGCATTGGAGCTTATTCATCACTTCATACAACTTCTGTTTGTCACTTTCAAACACTGCCATGCAGCCAGCCCTCATGTCAGATGAGGAAACAAAATTAAACATTGGCTGAAGACCATACACATAAGCCCGAAAGCCAGTATGCTCAACAATTGAAAAAGGGTACTCATGCAAAATGATCATTCGAGCAAGGTCATATAGACTGGATTCTTGATCAAAGTTGGTATTTTCAATATTGGTAATTGCATCCTTTTTCTGATTTGCAGAAGTAAAAACTGTATCCTTGTGTTTCCTAAGGAGTTCTGAAAAAGATGGTTGAGAAGCATCTCCAACATTTCTATTGCCCTTCCTACATGCTAAACAAGAAATAGCGTGTTTCCTCAAATGGGTAGTACCACTTCTACTGCCTCCTGTGAACCTCTTCGTACAACGATCACAGATAGCCCATGTTCCCTCTTCATCTTGAATTCTAGTAAAATGTTCCCACACAGCTGATGTACGCCTACGCTTTCTGGTGGGTACTGAGGGGTTTCCAGCAACTATTTCACCACCCGTCTCTCTCTTTCTACTTACAGCCATTTTCTTCTTCCCTGAATTATTATTATTCAGTCCCGCATCCAATTCAGACATGTTGAGAGATCCTACAAAGACACAAGTAACAACTTATTGGTCACTTAAAAGTTTAAGCTAGCAACTCTGCATTGTTCTCAAATACTTAAAAGTACCCGACCAAACACACAAAGATTTGAATCCTTTTTCAATTCCTCCACAATATACACTATTCTTTTGGTCATTAGCTCATTGATCCCAGACAAGAACACACATCACACTCTAAGAAAACATGCATTTTAAACTAAAACACAACAAACCATTCTTTCTCCATCAGTAAACACATTAGCAACTATTATTGAGGCATTGAGCTCATATAAGACTACATTTGACAATACGACCATATCCAGTAAACTTATTCATATTTCTTTCTGGCCAGAAAGACAACAAAATTACCATCAAATAAGAGAGCCATTAAGCTGATACAATAAAACTATATCAAACCCTCAAATAGAACAAGCCAACAAAATTACCATCAAACTCTTTTGGCCAGCAAGGCAACAAAATTATCCTCAAATAATAAAGGCATTGAGATCATATACAGTGCAACCCAGTTTATTCATTTCTCACTTAGTCAGTAAGACAACTAAATTACCATCAAATAAAAAGACCATTTGTTGGGTTAGTCCCACATTGGTTGTGGAAGAGGTTGGTGTCTTATGTGTAAGCTAATCAAAAGCCTAATTCCATGTGCTAGCTTTTAGATTAAGAGAGGTTCGTGACACTTGCTTGAAGGCCCGTTGAGCCTAACACCATTGAGCTCATACAATGTAACAACATCCAACAACCTCACTTAAGTTCTACTTTTAGCCAGCAAGACAACTAAAAAACCATCAAATTATAGAGACATTTCGCTCCTAGTATAACTGTATTTAGCAAGCTTATCCTTTTCCTCTTGGTCAGCAAGACAACCAAATAACCATCAAATAAAAGATCCATTGAGCTCATAAAAGATACGCTATGCACTTTAGATATAAACAAACTCAGAGACGAACGCAGATTGTGGTCATTTCCTTGACATTTTTCAATAAAGACCACATGGGCAGTTGAGTGTAAGTACAAGAAGTAAGCTTACAGCATCCCACAACCAAAACTCAACCAAACAACAACCGGAAACCCAATACAGAACGTACTACCAATCCAGAAAGAAAGCAAGATAAACAACTAATAAATACAAGAAATTTTGATCTACATACAATCAAACACACATTGACTACATGAGCCACAGGAAGCAAGCATAGAATACCCCACAGCCATAACTCAACCAAACAACAATCAACAACAAGAAAGCAAGATAAACAAATAAAAAATAGAAAAAAAATTTTGATATACACTCAATCAAACATATATTGACTACGTGGGCAGCTGACTAAAAGTTCAAGAATCAAGCATAGATTGCTCCGCAACCATTACCCTACCTGACAACAATCAACAACAAGAAATGAATATAAACATCTAAAAGATACCAAAAAAAAAAAAATGATATGCATACAAGCAAACATACATTGGCTACATGAGCCGCCGAGCATAAGCATAAGAAGCAAGCATAGAACATCCTCAACCCTAACTCAATCAAACAACAGCCAACAACAAGGAATTAATATAAGCATCTAAAAGATACAAAAGGAAAAAAGAATTGATATACATGCAATCAAACCCACATTAACTACAACCAAGCTTAGAATTCAAAACATAATTCAACCAGACAACAATCCCCAACAAGGAATCAATACAAGCATCTAAAAAAATACAAAAAAAGAAAATGATGAACAAACAATCAGGCATACATTGGCTCCATGAATAGCTGAGTACAAGTGCAAGAACCACAACCATAACTCAACCAAAAAACAATCAACAACCCAATAAACAAAACTCATTATCACAAATCCATCAAACAGAGCACGATAAACATGTAAAGCTACAACAAAAGAAAGAAAAGAATTGTTTGGCCGAGGGAGAAGAGATTTCGTATACCGGCGGGGGAAAAAAGGGCGGGGAGAAAGGATGAGTTGTTATCGGATCCAGCGAGTCCGTCGGCGGCGTCCGCCCGGACAGGGGAGGAGTCGGGCCGGGGCCCGGCGGGCCGACCGATGAACCGAGTTAGGGTTTCGGGGATCGGAGGCGGAGGTGGAGGTGGGCATACGTTTTTACCCGTCTCCTTTTATTGCCATTTTTTCCCTTTTATTTATTTATTATTTTTAGAAAGCAAAAACTTTTTTTTGCCATATCGATATTATTAGGTTTATTTTATGGGCTTCATTCATTTAATTTAAATTTAAATAAACATAAGAACACTAGTCAAAAAATAAAAAAATCCCCACAATGCACAAATTATATTTGATTTTTTTCTAAATAAAGATCTTATATATAAATATATATATATGGATCATATTAATCGGAAAGCAAAAACTATTTTATTTATTTTATTTAAATTTAAATAAACACAAGACATTAGTCAAAAAAAAAGACATGTCCAACACGCAAGGTATATTTGGAATTTATTTTTTTCTAACTAAAGCTCTTATATATGTCTATGTGTGTGTGTATTAATATAAATCAGAAACTAGCTCTTAACCAGTAAAATATTATTTTATTTAAAAAACTGGTGATTAGATGTGTTAAAACAGAATAGTTTATTTCAAAGTTGTAAATGAAATTAAATTCTTAGAGGAGTTATGAACAGTAGATAGGTGAAATTTCTGAAAATGGTAATCTTTCTAAATAAATCTCAAATTAGAATTATAAAAGGAAGTATAAACAATCAAATTTTATTATAAGCAATGTACTTTGTAATTACCCCTCTATTCTCATAAATAATGTTACAAATTTAAAGAGAATATAAATAATAGAGATGTTGAAAGATTCAAGATTTGTATACCTAGTCTCTCTTTAGAATAATTCATGGCAACAGAAGAAATGTTTTTGGATGCCCATGGTTCTCAAAAATCTATTGCCAAACTGTTTTGATTAAATTTTAATTAAAATATTATTAATAATATTTTTATTTATATAAATCAATAATACTACATTTTTATTGCAAAAAATAAATAATTGCCTTCAATAAAGCAATAAATTGATAAAATGGTAACGATAGATGGTTCTGTTGTTACTATTTCGAAATGAAAGTGATACAGTTAAATTTACTTTTTTATCATCTTTTAAAATACTAAAATACAAAATTGGTTATTTTATTTTAATTTAATTCAAAATGATTGGTAAAACATTAACCAAGCGACCACTTACAGCCCTAGGCTTCGTGAATTCGAGAAAGATATATCACAAATCCAGTGTCCTTTGGGTTAGATGATTTTTTTTATCATTATTTTTTAAATAAAATTTGAGGTATTCGAAAAGTATGCTAATTATAAATAAGGGCATAATCATGTGTCAAATTATTTTGTATGTGACATTAATAAAAAATAGTATATAATATTTTGGGTTTCCATAGAGTATCAAATGTCTATATAAACCGATGATGATGTCTTGGGATAGCATGCCCCACCTTAACACGAAGACCTTGCTTTATTCGCGAAATAACACATCAAGGAATGTTAATTAGTATGTAATATTAAAATATTTTTTAAATAAATCTTGGAGAAATTTTCAATGTTTGTTGTAACACAAAAAATGCTTTATCCACCTGTAGGGGTGGGGTGCCAATTGAACAAGTTGAGTCGAGTTAAATTATGGTCAAACTAGACTCGTTTATTTCGAATGTGATTCAAAATCGACTCATTTATTTCAAGTTCGAGTCGAGTTCAAAATGATTCGGAGTCAAACTCACGGCAAACAAAAAAACTCAACAATTATTTATATACATTTTCTATAATATAAAATAAAATAAATTATGAAGGTTTAAAGAGTTCAATTTCAATTTAATTATATGTCAAATAGTTTTTATTTGGAACAAAATCATTATGTTATCATGAAAAACTATTATTACAATATAATTATATTTTTTGTAAATAATTATATAAAAAAATATGAATTATATAGTTTTGAGTCAAGTTAAACCGATAATAGATGTACTTGTGCTCCTATTGACCGGAATTTGAGTTCGATCAAACTGTTAAGACACCTGTCACCCTGATGACCGAAGATAAAAACTTAAGTTTTGTCTATTAAGGTCTAATGGCCTAACTTGGTGCAACCCAACCTTGGACAACAATAACTCGGGTCAAGCCACATGGATTGCAAGGGAAAGCTAGTAGGAAGATAAAGAGGTTATTCCAAACTTAGGTTGTAAGGAAATGAATTTAGTCAACTTTGAAGGTGGTGAAAGAGGTGTTAAGATTAAGGATCTTTAATAGGTGCATTGGTTTATGTATGGTCAAAGGGGTATTAAGATTGATAAGGGAATTGCTATCGCAATTGCTACATCATTTACCATAGCAAGTGTCATAATTGACTTAAATCTCTTTAATGTAGGGTATTTAAAATTTTAATTGTAATAATTAAATTAATCTCTTTAAATTAAGAAGTTTTAAATCAATCTTATATAAGTGCTACAACGAGTTTGCTTTAACACTTGCTACAATAAATTTTTACCCATTAAAATTAAATACATAAGGGCATGAAGATAAAATGCATTGGGGTATGAGGATTAAATATCCGTGATGCATCTAATTAGAATATATGATATTTTATAAAAGAACATACATAACGTGGAAAACTATTTGAAATTAAGAAATTTACAAAAAAGAAGTATTATTATTCAAAATTCAGGAATTAAGGGTGGGTATTATTACATTTCGAAGGGAATGAAAATAAAATTAATGATTTTGTCCTCAATTTTTGGTGGAGTTTAAGTTCAAAAATATATTTGAAGAATTTGATCTACAAACTAAAATAGCGGCTAACACATTTTGAAAAAAAAAATCAAAAGGTATACTACATCAATAAATATTTATTTTATGAGCTTTTTATTAGGGGATACTTTTTTTAATATTATCGGGGTGGCGGAAGAATTAAAATAAATTATTAAAAAGGGGAATTTTTAATTAAAACATCAAAGCTTAAAAAAAATTTTAATTCATTTTTAAGGGGGAGGTGCCGCTCCCACAATGGTGGTGATCTGGTTGCCCCCATGGCTACGCAGTTAGATCTAGCCATCTCTAACCCCGTTATTGACGGACGCACGTCTATTTATTTATTTATTTATTTTTTTTAAGAGCAGGCAACCGACAGTCTCCAACAATGGGGTGGCTAGATCCAGCCGCCCACGGGGTGACGCCCCATCATCGGATCTAGCCGCTCTAAATTTTTTTTTTTCTTAACGGTAATTTTGGTAGTTTTGATATTTTAATTAAAATTTTCCGTTTCTGGTAGTTTTTTTTATTCTCCCGCTATCCAATAATATCAAAAGAAGAAGAAGGTCCTCAAATAGCGATGGTATCAATTATCGGCTTCCCAAAACGGCGACAAAACCAAAGACTCAAAATCTGCTGGTTGTGGTTCAAAGGCGTTACAGAGCGACGGCCCAGATCAGGTCCAAAGCTCGTTAAAACCCCCAATACATTAATTAAGGTACATACATGTATGCATCTATGTATATATGTATATATATTTATATATATTATATATATGTAAACGTCCAATCAACATACCATTCTTTTCCCGGGGGCTGAGGTGTTGGTTTGTGCAGGTACAGCAAGGTAACAATTCTGGTAGGTTGTCGACGAGGTTTCTGATGTCTTGTGTTGGGTTGGGGTATTGGATTGACGTTGACTCGTTAAAGGCTCATTTACTTACGGTTGACGAGGGCATTTTTTTGTTTTTCTTTTTCATGCGGTTGTATCTATATAAGATGTTTCCGGTGTAGTTTCTCGCGTAATTGGGTGGTAGTCTCTGAAATTTGTGTGTACAACTGGCCCAGGTTGGTATCTCTATAGATAAACATGGTTGACTTGGGGTGGAGATTTCTTGGCAAGTCATTCGTTTTTTTTTTTGGGTGTGGGTGTATATATATTAGCAGTCTTTAACATCCCTTCCTTTGTGATAACATGCTACCCCTTAATTGACTACCACACCCTCTCCTTTCATTTCTTGGTTTCTTAGAAAGCTTCTTTTCTGATTTGGGTAAGTTTTTGTGTCTTGTTCTTGCTCTGTGATGTGGTGTGGGATTTATCTTGTGCTTTTTCTGATCATTGGCATTTGTTTTTGTCCAGAATTTTGTGTGGGTAAGGGTTTGTGGATTTTTTAGGGTGATGGTTTGGTTGGGTTTTTTTTTTCTTTCTTTCCTTTTTTTTTTTAAGAGCTTCGTTATTTCTACCATTTTTATGTTAAGAGTTTGTTGGAAGAAAAAGTAGACGTTAAGAGTAGGGATTAACCTTTACCTTTTTTTTTTTTTTTGAGGGGGCAAGAAAAAGTAGGAATGAATTGTTGAGGGGTTATGAGCTAATTGACCAGATTGAATTTTGTTGGGTCTGTTACCGTTAACTCTGGTTGAATGGGTTGTGTGGCTATGTGAAACAATGTTGCTCGTCTGTGTTCATGACTTTGTGTTGTTGGTTTGTGGGAAGTCGTGTTGTCTGCTGCGGCCGAACTGTAACTCGGTGTTTGAACATTGGAAAATTAGCTTCATCTTATATTGCGAATTTTGATGGCTTATGTTCTGTCCTTGAATCTCACATGCTATGCTCTGAATTTTAATGTACAGGGTAAAAGATGGGTCAGATGTTTTGCTGTGTGCAGGTAGAACAATCCACTGTTGCTATCAAGGAATCGTTTGGAAAGTTTGACGAAGTTCTTCAGCCTGGATGTCATTGTCTCCCGTGGATTTTTGGCAAGCAAATTGCCGGCCATCTTTCTCTAAGGCTGCAGCAGCTGGATGTCAAATGCGAAACAAAGACGAAGGTTTTTAAAAATACTTCATTACTTGTTTCATCCGTCCCTTAATCTGGTCCATCCGCTGCATGTATAGTTCTGTTTTTTTTTTCTTTCTACGTCAAAGTATCAAGTGCTTATCATTAATTTTGAAAATTTCCATCTTTTTTCTTTTTGCATTTGGAGAGTACATGTCATGCTGGTAAGACTCGTCTGCAGCTAGAATTTTCACGTTCTTGACTAGGCCATTGAAGTTATTCGTGAATTTATTGGGTGCTTTATTTGGTCTGTTGTTTTGGTTCTCTGTTATTCACAATTTTTTGGGTGCTATTACTTAAATTTCATATTGCTGCTCATAATAATTCCTGGAAGATGTTGAGGGGCTTCACTTAGACAAATGCTTGCTTTATGTTTCGTACCCTGTTAGTTGTTTTGCTGAGATCAACTAACAGAAGTTCTTGGGTTCTTGCACAGAAATATTAAATTGTTTTGCTTTATCTTGTGACATCTCCTGATTTGGTCATGAGATCTGCCAACTACATTTTGGTGTTTTTTGCGCTTGTTTATTTGCTTGTTATACCTACTTTCTTTCCATCAAGCAGGACAATGTATTTGTGAACGTGGTTGCTTCAATTCAGTACCGTGCCCTGGCTGACAATGCAAGCGATGCCTATTACAAGCTCAGCAACACTCGGACACAGATTCAGGCTTATGTGTTTGATGGTATGCGCAGGAATTTTATGAATGAATGCTCTTTGCCTGCATTTTCTGTTGCCTTGTATCCAGTTTTCAATGATTAGGGTTGATGACATGCATTCATTCATTCATTCAGTAATATCCTTGCCTTGGATCCAGTTTTCAATGATTAGTGTTGATGGCATACATGCTGGAGACACTTGTAAATAAAGATTTATAATGGTGATACCTCTCTAGAACTGGATGTAGCCCAGGAATGCATGGCCACTTTCGTCTAGTTTTTATTCTGTTGATATACACAGAAACGTGTGATTATTCGTCCATTTACATTACTTTGTTCTAATGTGTCTTTTCGTCAGAACAACTTAGTTTCTGAAATGAATGTCATGATAATTTGTTCTCTTATTTTTTTCTTCCATTTGTCTTTTTTTTAATGTTCTGTACTGGCTTTGCTCAGAGTCAATTTATTTCTTTTGATATTAAAGATATGTTGATCTGCTTCTTTTTTGCCCTTCCAGTAATTCGTGCCAGTGTTCCCAAGCTCACTCTGGATGATACTTTTGAACAAAAAAATGAAATTGCAAAGGCTGTAGAAGAGGAACTTGAAAAGGTAGTTCATTATTATTTTATTTGCTTATGACTTTCTTATCTTACCAGGCTAATGCCACTCCATCTTGATCTTTTGACAGGCTATGTCTGCATATGGTTATGAAATTGTTCAGACCCTGATTGTTGATATTGAACCTGATGAACATGTGAAACGTGCTATGAATGAAATTAATGCAGGTATATTCTACAAATTAGTTCTCGTTTGTTTTATTTTTCAGCATAACTTGGTTCCTGCCATTTTTAGGAAGAATGGTTTGGTATTTTACTTCTGGAATGTTGTGACAGTCCCTGGTAACACGATTGAGAGTTAAGATAAATATTTTTCATGTAGTTAGCCTTGCTTTTGCTTGTTGTACGGTTATTTGCATCGGAACCTTCCTCAGATTTGACGATGAAACTCTTTTTCCTGTTTGATGCACATAATAAAAGTGACGGATAAACTGAATCTCAATATTGCATGGGTACAACAAGATTTATATAACAATCGTGAGTGTGGAGGAAGGCTTTATTTTTTGAGACAATACTGTTTTGTTATTTTTAATATTTTGTGTAAAGCTTTATTTCCTCATCTCCGTGGTTCCTTTGCCACAGTCTTACCTCACATTGGTAATAATGAAATTTTTATGTTGTTTTTTATGATTATTTGTTCAGAATGATTTCATATGTTCCCTCTTATGTTGTCTGATGATCAGTGTGGATAATGGGCAGCTGTTAGGAATTTCTTACGAGTTGTCTAATTTTCTGTGGTAATCATATGCAGCTGCAAGGTTGAGAGTGGCAGCGAACGAGAAGGCCGAAGCTGAAAAGATCCTGCAAATCAAGAGGGCCGAGGGAGAGGCTGAATCCAAGTACCTTTCAGGACTGGGTATTGCACGCCAGCGACAAGCCATTGTTGATGGTTTGCGTGACAGCGTGCTTGGATTCTCTGTGAATGTTCCAGGGACTACTGCAAAGGATGTCATGGACATGGTGTTGGTTACTCAATACTTCGACACCATGAAGGAGATCGGTGCTGCGTCGAAATCCTCTGCAGTTTTTATCCCCCATGGACCGGGCGCAGTTCGCGATGTTGCATCCCAAATCAGAGAAGGGCTTCTCCAGGCATCAAGTGCCCAACATTAAGCTTTGAAGTCTGATAACGAAGTTACTGTTCAAAATAGTGCTTGGATTGGCATCTGTGTTCATTCCCTACCTAAGTTGTTTTTCAGTACATTATGTCGTTAAAATCTTTCTGGGTTTTTTTTCATGTTATGCGGTTTGCTATGACAATTGCATGGATTTACCTATCACATCTTGAATCTTGTTTATATATGTTCTTAGTGTGCGTTTGTGATACCTAATGTACTGTCTGTTTCACTGTGAATCACAATGAAGTTTTCTTAATTTGGCTTATGTTCCAAACTTTATATTAATGGTGTATTAATTTCTCCTTTTACAGATTAGGAACAGATTGATTTTTCGGTATCATTCCTGATGATAATTTTGTGTGATTAGGATGTGTTTTATTTACGTATTTACTGTAACCTTTTTTCATTTCAGATTTTTTTACCATAACCCAACTGTTAAATCAAATTTATAAGGGTATACAGTTAATATAAAGGTAAATTTTCACTGTTTTCTATGTTAGAAACGAACATGTTAAAAATTACAGTGATCTTATTTAATTTTTCATTCACAAAATATAAAATTTTTTAACCATCTAAATTATCGGAAATTAGTGTTGCAAATTACTAATTAAGTATATAATAAGGCTATATATATTAAGGTTTCCCACCAAAGCAAGGCTTTGACAATTGAAAGTTTAAAAACTAGGTTTGAGGTAATGATGAATTTCATAATTATATATGTAAAATAATTATATAATCTTTAGCTAAACTGGTAAAACGGTTATGTTAAAGTTTTTCACCTTTTATCCTTTAGTTTAGTTTGGTTAAATTAGTTAAATTTTTTACTGTTCTCTAAACACAGTGGATACATTTTTCATCATTTATGCTCTGTTTAATTTAAAATGGTTGTAAATTAGTAAATCGAACAAACATTTAACCCAGCACCCCAACCATCTTGTAGATAATACGCAGAGCAAGAGCAAGTAAAGACTTGAGATAATTAAACTATTCAATCACAAGAAAATGCGATCTTACCCAAATTAATATTAGATTAAGTCATGTTTTTAAACTTGACTATAGATATTAATACTATGGTATTGATGTGATGGGACGAAAAAAAAAAATCGGGGTGCGACAATTTCCTATCTTTTTGGTCATTTTTTTTAGAGATAGCACAACAAGAAGATGAGATTGCAATGGCAACCTAGTTTTCAGTTTTATCTGGCGTAATATAATTTGGATGGGATATGTGTTTGGGGTGATCTCATTCGTATTTAATCCGAATATATAAAAAATATTAAAATAACAAACTTATTTTTTTGTTCTTACATTTTAT
>JAVDBV010003059.1:0-12868 GCA_032619315.1 Piper longum
AACGAAAAAAAGCACGAGGAAAAGAGAAGTGATCAAACCAGCATTTTTCTTGTCCTCTGGCTTGCCGGCCTTGGCAAGGACCTCCAAGTCGACAAGGCTAAGGGACATGAGGCCAAGGGTGAGACCAGACATGAGACCAGCAAACAAGACCAACAAAACACAGATGAGGAAGTAGACCCAAAACATGGGCTTGCAGCAAGGCTGGTCACTTGCCGCCATTGGAGTGGGAAAGAGGAGTTCAATGCACGTAGAAGGAGCACAATACTGAGATGTTGATGGAGTAGTTATAGTCGATGACTTGGAGTTATCCCATTATCTTGTTTGGTGATTGATGAAAAGATAGAAAAAGAAAACAATTATCAACAATCTTCCAACGTGTTCTTCCCAATTCAATTACGTATAAATGCATGATATTAATGAGCGTGACAAGCGCAGAGTTAAAATATATTTGCAGTATACAAAGAAAAAAATTGGAGAAGGGTTGGTGTTGGATTTGGAAGATGGAGGAAGAAATATTGAATTTTTTATTTGGAGGGAAAATGGTGTGTGCCGTTATTGTTTGCTAACTGCCCAGTAAAATGCAGTTGTAAAACTACCTTCAGTTGTAAGGAAATTAATAGTTAAATGGGCATAATTTATGAACATAAGTAAGATGTAAATGGCTTTCTAAAATTGAAGTATGCAAGTGCACTGTGCTAAACTACCAACTTAAGCTTTTTAATTAGTGAAAATGGTCATTTAACCAAAGTAACTAAGTTGGTAATTGCTAATTTGAATCTTAGAGGGATGCAAAATTCTTAATCCATTATTCAGCCATTACATGATGAGCATTCACTCCCTTGATGACAACAATTAGAATACCAAAATATTAATGCAACGGATTTTCTTCAATGGACTTCTAAGTCTCTTTTCGTTTTAATATCAATCCCATCATTGAACAAGTTGTGCAATAGATAGATATGAATAATGGATTAAGAAAAGTAAATGCATCATAACTGAGGTGGAAGTATGATCGACTTTCATTAATCTAAGAAGGGCGGGATGCCAAATCCAAGAACTCCATAGATGTTCACAACATTGATCACTTAGTTATAAGATCACAAAAAGAAGAGAGGGAACAATACAAAATTATCTATCGTCATGGCCATGTATATATACGAACACCCACTGATATTCATGCTTCCACTAAGAGAGGTGACACATTCCTAAAGCATTTTTTTTGTTTTTTGTTGAAATTTTTGGTTTTTAGTTTTAAATTTACATGGACTATATGCTACACAACATAGCGACCAACCTTCTTTTTACCTAATGCCAGAAGCATGCCTCCAAGAAAGATTGCTTGTCAGCTAGATAAAAAAAATGCATAATTTGGTGCATATACATACCTGCTCCACTGAGAAGCATTTGGACAACAGAGGCAGATAGTGCTCAAAATAACAGATTTTTTGTTCTTGTTTCTTGTGAACAATAATATAATGTGCTTCAATATAAAATAATGTCCTATAAAGCACTGCCTCATTACATTCGCTAATAGGCAGGTTAAAATATACATGTGCCATTTTAATGGATTGATGCAACTTTTCTTTATTTTTTTTCTTTAATTTTTTTTTATACAACTTTTCATTTGGAAATGAACCGTTATCTAAATTGAGTTTGGACCTGTATTTGGAAGCCAGAACTTCATTTTACATTGAGCAAATTTGTTCTGAGGTTTACCTTTTTGAGAAAAATTAGTTTTTTTTGCTTCATAAAAGTCACAACACAGTTTCATGTACAACTTCAAAGAAATTGCCCCCAGTTAAGGCGCCTCTGCAAGTAAATAATCAAGACAATTTAATTCATTAGTGGACAGTGGTGATGCAACAAGAATTTTAGTGAACTATAACATTGCAATTTGATAAGGGAAGCAATAATGCAAATGCGAAAAAAGTACTTTCTTTTATATAAAAAACGGTACATGAATAAAGGTTCTTAAAAGCTTCAAAACAGAAACAAGTAGACAATATTTTATGTTGCTCGTTACTTGTTCAACATAAGCCCACCAACTTCGGGGGGGATTGTGATTAATTTCTGATGATTTGTTACAACGAATGATGATTTTGAACATACTTATTGCTGCTCCTTGTAAGTTGATACCTCCAGCTTTGTAACATATTGCTGCTCCTTGTAAGTTGATACCTCCAGCTTTGTATTTGATGTCGAACAAAGGTCAAAGAATGTACAAATACGGTGACATACAAACATTCTCAATAATTCTCTGCTCTGTAGTTGATGCCAAACTATGACGAAATAATATATCAATACGGTGATGAACAAACACTCTCGGTGGATCTCTGCCCCGTAGTTGACGTCAAACAATGGCTGAAAGTACATCAAATAGACAAACAAACTGTTTCAAAGGATATCTGCTTTGTAGTTGATGTCAAATAATTGCCAAATAATAATCAATATGTCGAAAAACAAGTGCTCTCAATGGATCTCTGCAGATTGCCCCTAAAGGGTCGTAGCTTTATCTCATAAAGCTTTGGCCATAACTTTCCTGTAACTGGACATGATAGAATGAGAACATAAGTAACAGTTTCAGGGGTGTTCAATTAAAGTCAAACATAGATAATCAGGTCAGCTAAAATGGCTCAAAGACTGTACAATACATGCCTACACCCGCATGTGCATGTGTTTTAGGTTAAGAGTTCAATGAACAAACGAAACGTGTGCCTCAAAGTCGTGAAGAATACTGCTTCACCCGCATGGTGCATGTATTTGAGGTTAAGAGTTCAATGAACAAACTAAACATGAGCCACACAGTCAGTTGTAGGAGGCCATTTATTGTCTGGCAACTCCTCATCCAAGCATAGACAATCATAGAATCAAACATTCAACCACCATGTCTACAACCTTTGGGTTGCCATCTTCTAAGTCTAAAAGTGCAGTTAGGAGAAATATTAGATGAATAACATTTCCTCCAACATTAAAATACTACGAAAAACACAGAAGAAGACAGCCTGTGGTAAAAGATACCAACATCTTCTAATGGAAATGTCAGGCTAATCATTTCATTCAAAATCTCCAACTAATAGAGATGCATATATTTCACATACACCGATGTGTCCTAAACATGACCAAAAACACAAAGTGAAACAAGATGACCCACCAAATAGTCTGTTTTTATCTCCATCCCAAGCAATCCCATTCAAACAATCAATATCCTGTGCATCCAGCATAATCATGGGGATTATTCAGTCACATTTTAATCAACAACATGAACATGTCAAATACAATTGAAATTGAACACACAAATAATAGAGGTAACAATTCAAGCCTAGCATACTTCCAGGCTCAACATCAATGTTTTTTTAAAAAATACAGATGGGTAAAACAAAGATCTGCATATTTAAAATAAACCTAGATAAACTTACAGTGTTTCCAGACGATAATATTCCTTCCCTGAACAGTAAAATTCAACGTCAGAAGAATCATTCTCTTTATAAAAGATTTAGCCCAAGCAGAAAAAGAAAATTTCCAGCAAGTCATAGAAAAAGGCAACAAATCAAAGTTTTTGAACATCGGCAATCAGACTATGCCAAAAGCGTCAAGAGTAAGACTAGAACTGAGTCACTTGACTCACTTAATCCAGTGCATAGAAATCATAGCTCAATCCCACAAAATATTGAATTCATGAAGTCAAAGACAGGGAAGGGTTTGCCTCAGACACTGAAAAGAACAGAAAGCAGGCCATCCAATATATGGCATTGACATTTTTTGTTCATCCTCAAAGATTCACAATGAGCTTCAGCTCTACAGTAGAAGGAATGTCTCTACAGTAGAAGGAATGTCCAGTTGCATCAAGTCCCGTTTAGTTTGCTACTTATTTATTTTTTCTATTTCAAGTTACCTAAATATGGCTCTCTCCTTTATTTCTTTGTTCTGCTATGTTAATTCTGTTTTCAAGTAATGTTCCTTTGGGAATATGATCTAATTGGATTGTACCATTTGCTTCTAAGTTCACAATGCCTGGTGCTTAGGATGCCACTCCACACCATCATTTCATGGATGCAAACAAGTGAATGGGTAACTGGTTCAACATTCCCTTCACAATTAAATGATGCTTAGGTAGTTTTAATTTCATTTCAAAATTTTACTTGTAAGAATTTATGGGTACCAAATAACTAGTTTCTGAACTAAAAAGGGAAAATCTGCCATTCCCAAATATATTCAAATTCAACATAATATGTTTTCTAATTGACGGACGTCCACACAGCAGAAGCTTTAGACAGACCACCTCTTTTGGCTTAAAGATCAAGAATAGGCACTTAAGCAGTACCTTTGGCAAATACTAAATATTGCAGGAACTGTGTTTCGCAAACTTGAGCCTCTCTCACTATTCATTAAACTTCCTATTTTATATGCACCAAACAATGGGCAAGTAGAAAGAAAAATAGTAGCTGTTGAATACTCACGAGGATCGAGGGAAAATACCAGGGAATTTAAAATTTTAAATGATGGAAACTTGAGCAACTGCCAAAAGGGCTAACCTTAAGCTTCTGAGAAGAATCCACCCAAGAACCCTTCCATCCCCAGGTGAAATCCTAGCAATGCAGTCACTCTGATGCACACAGTAGAAGACATTAATAAGTTACACAGATACTTGAAAAAATGAACATGGAATTCGTTCAAACAATACCAACATAATTAACCACAACCATGTAAACACAGGTGACTGCAGCCATTATAAAAGGATCCAAAAGTGGGGTCTCATTTGAAAATCACAATTACAGTGGCCCAAAATCATTTGATAGGAAGCATACTAAGCTACCTGAAAAGTCATATCAACAAGATAGAATAGGGAAATGGGTACATTAAAATGGCTCTGTGGTAAATTACTATAGAAAAAGAGTCAATGGTATAGGAAGAGTGAAGTTGGAGTTGTGGTAATTAAACATAAAATTTGTCTAGAGTCAGAATACAAAGGCTAGACAACTACAATTTGATATCTTCCAGTATTAGTATGACCAAAATAGGATATGGCCTAACCTAAATCACTGAGGACTTAAAGAATAGGTATAGATCACAATGATTATGAAAAAATTCAAAACATTTTCAAAACGGCATAACTTCTGAATCAAATGGCAAGCCTGTGATTGAAGTGAACTAGTGGTTGGATAAGAAGCCATTGTGTCTAAGGCTTTCCTATAAGCCAGTGTCCGTGATGGTGCCCTCATACTTGGGATAGTTATTACCCATCTAGTAATGAGTTATAAAAATCCCTAAAGAAATACATGTACGCCAAAGGACATGGGCCACATAGAAATAAAAATGGCCAAACCCAATCATTCAAATTTTGGGTTACATGTATTCAAATGCAATTTATATTCTTATTGTGATGATTTGCTCTAATACTTTCTCTTCTCATATGATTACATGTTGGCCATAAGTCATAGCTTCGTCACAATGTTTGGATTGTTAAGCTAGAGAGAATCTCAATGGCCAGAGCATTCCCTTTTTGTTAAGTGAGCAGAATTTTGAAAGAGTAAAATTTCCAGAACTCAGCATCTGCCAGTGAGGAATGTTAGATGATGCAGTACTTATCTGAGGTTCGTAGAATCTTCAATGATAAAATGTGGAATTAGGTTCCTATCTTAATGGTGTGTTCAAGCTACCTTTTCCTTGTGAATGGTCTTATACACTTAACACCAAAAAAAATTCACTTCACTACTTTATGTTCTGTATCCAACTATCCATTATTTCAATTAACTTTTTGGACTATCTTTGACGATGATATATTATTAGTTAGTACAAGAATCATATAATGACTTAAGTGTAAGAACAAAAGGCTGTCAAATGAAGGCGGATGAACTGTACATACCATCCAAACATTCGCCCACACCTCACCATTTACGTATTCCAGTTCATTGAGTCGATAAACATCATAACCTTTGAATCTAACCGTCGTTTCCTTTATAACTGCAGAACTTGTAGAAATAAATAAGAGAAGCCAAAACAATGTTGAAACCAGTAACATATGTTCAATGTAAAAAAGTGGGAACCTTTAAGGGTTTCAGGATCAATTTGATATAGTATAGATGTTCCATCACTCCCGAATATTACTTTCCCATCTGTTGTCAACCCCCATCCATCCTTCATTTGATGGGTAAACATGCCCAGCTGCAAAAGGTTAAATGAACTATCTTAAAGCCTTCAGGGTCTGTATGCTAAAAATATACCTTAAGTCAGACAATATATAGCTGCGAATAATTAAGTAGTAAATATAGAGATCCTAATAATGGTTATTAAAAATATCAAGTGTATTTCACAGTTGCATAGAATCAGCAAAATGAGCTAATCATGACAAAATAAATTTTTTTGGCATTATTTATAGGGAAAGAATGAAAATTGAAGGTGATTTAAGGTAAAGACCAAACTTTGCTTAGATTGCCACGGGCATAAATGAAACCTGTGTCCTTCATCCATGTTACTTGAAATAGCCTAACAAAAAGGGGGGGGAGGGAAACAAAACACATTTAATTAGAAAATTTTACAACCAAAACTGCGTGTTGACTTAGGAGTTCCAGTGAAAAATAATATTGTCAAATTAATAAATTTGTTTCATCAGAGTCGCAAATTTTTGTTATGTTATCCCAAATCCCCTCCATTGACCTCAATATGAAGAAAATTTCCTCCATACTGGCCGCTTGATACTTCAGATAGGACAACTGAAATGGCTATTCACCCACCTTTCACCTAGAAGTGTAAGACCCTCTCCAAAGTAAGAACTATTCATTTTATGGGATGACTGAACCTGGTAATGAAGCAAACAAATAAGCACATTATGATAAGAAACACAGAAGAACAAACAAAACTTAGTATCAGTTAAGATGGATCACATACTTTTCCTGAATGAAGATGAACTTGTCGAACTGTTGACTGAATGCACCAAGAGATAAAAATAAGTCAAGAAGAGGTTTCACAATTACCGAATGAAGAGATATGGATTGCAATATCTTAAAACAACAAAGGGGCTGACAAACTAAAAGATCTATAAAAACAGCAGAATACTTGTCATTTAAATAAGGTAAAAAAGCATTTAAAGAACAGTGTATTCATTCTTGCATCAACAAAAAACAAATTTACATTCAAGAATAATCTTGAACAAGTTTAAAACACTGCAAGCTGGACATCACATATTAAAAACCCCAACTTTTCTTCATTTTCGTGTGTGTGCGTGTGTTCATATGATCACGTGAGCAAATAATTTTTTTTTTCGAAAATAGAGCAGCTAGAAGATACTTTGTGGTACGTTTACTCTCTTGAAAGATTTTCACTCACGCTCCTCGTACAAAACCCCACGCAACAAGTGACACGTGACAGACATGCACCATACTTTAGAGGAAGCAAACACCCACCGACGTGAACTACTGAAAAGAAAAAATTCTGGGGAAGAAAATGCGAATTACATAATAATACAAAATATAAGTAGGCAATTCTCGTAGTTCAATTTTGATTTACGTTAGTAATTTGCATTATCCTTCCATGTAATTTTTTCAGAAGTGGAGTGGGTAATTCGTGTGGGTGACTGTCGTGATACCAAGTACCCTGCATGTTCTTCAAATGCCACCTTTCAACCCTAGCATCCGGAGCTCATACAAGGGGAGGTAAAAAAATTTCTATACTATCATTACATTCTAAAACTTCTAACAGTCCATGTCAGTATATAACAATTCAGAGATTCACAAAAAGCTAATCTTTAGATCCCACCAAAACGATGCAAGAACACATTTTCTTTGCAAGACTTTTCCGATGATCATGAACAAAAAAAAAAGAAAGGGAAGCTTGAAAGAAGTCACCTTCCCGTAGAGCCCAGTCGACTCATAAAGCACGTCATCACCTCCATACACCAGCCCCTGATAACAAATAAATAACCAAAAAAAACTCCATTACCAATTCCGATCATTCAATAGTCAATCGATCCAACAACAGCTCCTCTACCTGCGTGAAAGCCCTAGGATCGTGGGGGTACTCGTCCACCACCTCAAAAGTGTAGAGCTCTGGCGGGGAGGGGACGCCGGAGGGCGATCGGGGGACGAAGTAGAATGCGGCGAGGAGGCAAAGGAAGAGGAGCAGGAGGAGTAAGACAGGGAGGTAGCGCCTCCGGTACAGTCGGAACCGGTTGAAGGAGGAGGAGGAGGAGGCGGCGCGGTTGAGCGAGCGCTGCGAAGCTGGCGGCGGCGCCATGGCCGCGGCGGAGGTGGTCCGGGCGGGCTTGGCGGCGGGCCTCTTCTTCACCCGGCCGCCGGCCATGCGATGCGGCCGGCGCTACGGGGAGGGGGCAACGGCGCGGCGGCGCGGCTAGAATGCACACTTAGGCGCATTTTAGCGTTGAGTAAACGGTCCACCACCCCTGGGGTGGAATTGGCCCTGCCAAAGTTCTGGACGTTTTCTCCGGTCTAAATGTGAAATAATTTGAGTAAGGCCGATTTGTTTATCTGATAGGAATTTCATTTTAGTCAATAATAATTCCATTTTAATTAAAAAAATGATAATTTTTTATTTTGAAAGTTCAATTTTTATTGAACGAGCAAGAAAATAAAGTATAAATTCATTCATATTTAAATATCCCCAAATAAGGGGTTTAGGCTATTTAAATATATTAAAAAGTATTTGAAGCTCATACAAGTTTATAGTGATCTAATTCACATTCAACTCAGATAAAATATAATTTTTTAATAAAAATTATGCTTTTAAATATAAAAATAATATTTTTTTTCTATTTTACATGTAGGTTTATACAATTTTAAAAATATTTTGTTTGAGTTAGATTAGTTGAGACTCGAACTAAACATGAATATAATAAATAAAATAAATGCAAATATGATATTTATATTTAAATTAAATGCACATAAAATATCCTCATTCAAATTAGACATCAATAGAATCCCCGTTCGATCTAAACCATTCTTTCTATATCTAGTTTTTTAAACGTGTGAAAAATATGTCTAAACTTTAAAGGCGATGAAACTTTATTTTCGAAAAATATTGGAAAACAGTATGTTTTAAAAATTGACGAAATTTTTATTTATTTTGGCTTTAGGGGTATTGAAAAGTGTTACATAAATAACATGTGAAGAACGTTTCCTACAAATCAACAACTTTCAAGCCAATTGAGTTGGGCAGACTCCGATCGGCAGTGATCCCTGGTTCTCGTTTGACTCAACCTTGCCAAATTTAGATGATTCGAATCGAGTAAATTAGATGTTCATAACCCGACTGAGTCGGGTTTGGTTTGGTAAACCCGTTACGGGTTCTATTAATTAACCCAAAACGAGGAACGAAGCACCCTCCCCGACTTTTCCGGCGACCCGCCGGCGACGGCCGCAGCTCCTGCCTCCGCCGCCCTTTCCTCCGACGGGCCTTCGGCGGCGCCCGGGAGCGGTCATTCGTTGCAGAAGATTCCGTCTTTTCCGCAGTATAGCCGCGTAGGCTTCTTACATGGAAGCCGTGTTGTTGTTGGTTCGAGTCATCGCCCTCATCCAATGCTTATCTTTCGCTTGATTTTGTTCTATGCTGTGTTGGATTTGAACTGTAGCTGTTTGGACACTTTTGTATCTGTCTATGATGTTGAGCGTGATCATCACTTGCTGCGATGTTTATCTCTTACGATTGTTTTAAAGTTTCTGTTCAATCAAGTGATTGGTAGCTTGAATCGGCCATGTAGTAGGCATCGATGGTAGATTGCGTTGTATGATAAGGAGTGGAAGTTTGAAGGATTTATTTGGCATGAAGCTGTGTGAGGATACATTGTGTTTGTAATATAGATGGATTGGAGCGGATTTTGAAGATATGATCATTTTTTCAATCGTTCATTTCATTAATGTCAATCATATTCCTGATGGATGTTAAGCGTGTTCGTTATTTGATGCACATTGGCTTCAAGGTTTCTGTTAAGACTTGGTTTCTTAAATCGGTCATATTATAAGCTTATATGATAGATTGATCTGTATGATAAGAAGTAGAAGTATGAAGGATTTATTTGATACACTGTATGAATACACTAAGTTTGGACTCTATAAATGGATCAGTTTAAAAGATACAAACATTTTTTTAATTGTTCATTTTGTTAGCGTCAATGATATTGCAGATGACCACATATGAAGCTGTTCATGATGTTGAGCTGGTCCAGTCACTACTAGTTGATATGGTGTCATCTCCTCGGGTGCTTTCATGGGTTCTGTTTAAATCAAGTGATTGGCTTCTTTAGTGGGTCATATAGTAAGCTCAAATGATAGATTGCATTGTATGATAAGGAGTGGAAGTATGGATTCATTTGACATGAAGCTATATGGGATACATTATGATTCTACAGATGGCTATTTCTTTGATCGTTCTTGTTTTTTATTGCCAACCAAATTGTAAATATTCAGGGTTGGTGTACATGAGATCATGGTAGGACTTAAAGAGTGTCTTGATGAGCATATCATGCCTCTATTCTTGTTAACCGGTTTATATATGCCCTAAAGTCACATATTTCCAATTTTATTCTTTGCCTATTCCAAGTCCTGTTTAGGGTTTCTTGTTCTGGTCCATTGAAGTCGGTTTCTATTTTAAACTATTGGTTTTAGGAATGAAATCCACATTGTGGCAACTGTTTAGTAACAGGATATTAATGGAAGTGCATCTTGTAGTTTTTGACTATATGTAAATTAATAGTAGAAAGCATTTCTATACATGTAGTACACACTACCCACGCTTGTTATTTATGTTGTTTTACATTGAAAAAATATCTATCGCCAGTTGTTCTCAGGCATATGGTGCTATTTATGAACTTAATTGTCAATATTATTAGTGTTTGGAGGCATTTCGCCTGTTTCATTTATGTGGATTTTATGCAAAGCTTACGTTCTGAGGTGTTTATTTTTAATTTTGGCATTTTGCTTTTAAGGATTAGGGGGTCAGTGGGAAGACTTCTTGGTTTTTGGGTAGAATAAGAATATTTAAATAGTCTAATAAGGTTTAGATAGTATTAAATATTAATCAATCTTTCCTTTTTCAAGGTCGCATCACTAGTATGTTAATATTTGCCTATATTCTTCATGTTTATACTTGTCAAGTATTGATAATTTTATGATATTTGCAAGAGCAGTCAATATAGTGTTTTTTTACTATATATATGTGAGTTTTGCAGTCTTTATGGTTTCAATGTATGTCTTTGCAACCTATATGGATTGGCGGCAGCATAAAGCTCTAAAGCTACCATATCTTCCAAAGTTTTTGGTCGGAGTTGTGGGCTAAGAAAGTTTGAAAAATCTCAGGCTTATACCATTGATAAAAGGTCAATCCTTTCCTTTTTTGAGAATGGCTTTTTTCTTTATCTTAGCTTCAAACTCAATTTATTAACGAACAATATTCTAGATGAATGCTTTTTGCTTTTTACCTCACTAAATAATTTTTTTTTTGTACATGTTCAGTTTCTTACAATTTCTTTATGAAGCTGTGGTCAAAATGATAGATATTTCAAGTTTTTTGCTCAAAATTCTTCTATGGTTCTTGAAGATGACCTTTTTATATATGATATTTAAGTGTTGGTAATGTTTCTTTTCTTGTTCTTCTGTGGGTTTTTTTTTTGGATGTGGGTGTAATGCCAGCCTGTAGTTGTTTTTTTACTGTTGATATACGGGTCATGGAAACTTTATTTGGGTCATGTCATTTGTGTTTATTAGCTGATATGATTCGTTTTGGAATTCAATTAAGTACACAATAGTATGTTGTTTATCTCAATGTGGCTGTCATTTGTGGTTATCTTATTTGTGGATGCTTTCTCTCTGTGTGTTGAACATTTAAGTACATGATAACAGCAGCTGAAATGTAGCTTTGTTTTTTAATTCTGTTTGTTTTTTTTTATTTGATGCTTACTGATAAAGAAATGCTTGTATCCTTTCTAGGTGTTCCTAAACCATGAAATCACACTTTATGAAGATTTGTTTAGATAAGCTATGACATGTTTCTTTCGTTGAAACAATTTTTCAGGGCTAAAATGATGATGAGGTTGTCAATCTTATTGCTCATGAACATGGTCATGGGAATTTTAGCCACACTGTACTCAATCATTGCAATGCAGGTACATCTGTGAGCAGAGTGTTTTCTGCTACAGTCAATTGCTTCCCTTTCTATTTTTTTTTATAAAGCAAGTTTTATGATTTTTAATGAACTGTTTCAGTGTTAAATGCCTGTATGGGGTGATGAACTTAATTAGATGGTGCAAAGTGGGAATGTCATTTTCCCTGCATCACTCTAATTTGCCCATCTATCCGCTTTGCGTGGATGTCTTGACTTACTCTTCTCCAACCAATCGGTAAAAGCATTTTTCTAGAAAAGAGTTGGTCCCTTCTTTTTCAACGTGCTTTTTGGGTAGAAATTGCTTATAAGATGAAGCTGTTAGGAAAGATCACAGGTTGTGGCTGGAAATTTAGATAATCAAACCATTTTGCCTATAAGATGAAGCTGTTAGGAAAACCACTTAATATTTACTTTTCAATAGTCCCTCTACCGTTTAAGCAAAGCTTTACCACTTTGCATGCGGACAAATATGGGATAATCGTCCATTAGGCAAATGAACATTGGGCAAAGTAATATTTGTCCATTAGGATTTTGAACCTTTAAAAGGTCAAACATGGCTGATACCAAATAAAGTTAGACAATTGGACAACTCTGCCTAAAAGTTCAAGTTGTTAGGAAAGGAACAAAATAATATTTACTTTAACAGCAGCCATGTAGGGCAAGTAATAAACAAGATTTTTTTAACCATGTAATTTGGTAGATGTTGCACTGTTCTATAAATTAAGAGAGGTGGAAGGAGGGGGGGGTGGGCCGCACGGGT
>JAVDBV010003060.1:0-13311 GCA_032619315.1 Piper longum
TCCTACCTCTTGCGTAGGAAATTCTCCCCGCTCCCTCTTTCTTGCTCCCCCACCGCGGCTTATGGGTCGAGAGGGAGTGGGCTGGAGGGGCTTCCGTGACTGGACAATAGCGTCGATAGACTTTTTTTTTTCCTATTGCAGCCAGATCTGGTCGCCGCCGACAAGATCTAGCCAGTGGCAGCCCAATCCGTCCGTCCGTGATATAAAAAAAAGTCATATCTTGGCCGCGCGGCCCGATTCGGCCCCAACCGGCCATATTCAGCTGTCTCGCGATCAGATTTAGCCGATGGGCTGCTTGCAGTTGGATGTGGCCGACGGCAACAAGATCTAGCTGTGGCGAGCTGCCTAAGGCCAACATGTCCACTAGTGGCACATTCTTTTTTTTTTTCCGGAAAACTTTAGATTTGTAATTAGATGATTGAGATCAAAATTTAAATTTTTTTAAAAAGAAATCAATAAATTTGTGCCCTCCTTGTAATCAGACCGCCCAAATTTAGGCCCGGAGTAAAAAATTACCCTGGTCTCACCTGAGGCCAATATATATATATATACTGATTCAGCCTTTGAATAAAATAGGATATTTTAGCCAATAAAAATACAACATTAATTTATTCTCCAAGAAAAATTACTAGGATTGGAGTACTGGAAACAAACCTTTCTTTAACACAAATTTGACTAAAACTTTGAAAGTTTACATATTGAACCAACTTCCACCGTCCACTTCGCTTTCAATCCCATCGCTCTTCCAAAGCTTTTCCTTCAGTGAGTATGGTTCTTTTACATTATCAGGACAGCACTGAGACAATGTCTGGTTCAAAAGTTTCAGGGGGCCACGAAGATAAGGCATATGAAAGGATCAGGAATGACCCGTGAGAATATTCTTGAAACGGCAAGCATTAATATCACAAATGTTAGTTTAAGCTGGAAGAGACCTCCTCCACAGATGTATCAGATCAAGAAAGTTGAGTTGACGCTCAGTTTGTGTAAAGCAATTGAAAAGAATTCCCAACGTATATAAGTTGTTGAGCTCTTCATTTTCTTCTCTTGACCAGTTTTAATGAGCAAATGACCTTGTTCATATGACTTCCCCTGTAAGAGTCCCACTACTATTTGCTCTGTCTTTCCTGTTGCTGCACCTACTTCTTTTACTACAGTCCTACTATAGTTTTCAGTTAGTGTGCAGTTGTGAGCTTGTCAGTGTTTTCTTACAAGCTTTCTGATAATACATTCTGGGCCGCCTTGCCTTTGGCTGGAAAATGCTAGAGAGCAACAAACTAGTGTTCTATCCCTTTCATCTTGAGGAAAGAGAACTGGTGCCAAGACAGTCACCAATATTTTACCCACTTGGAAATTGGCAGCAAAGTGGCAAGGTACTCATCTTTGACATTTGCTTGCAGTAGCTATGTCAAACATGCGTGCATCTGAGTCATCTGGCATGGTATTGTTTGTTGTAGTGTTTGGCTACAAATTGACCAATGGTCGGGTGCATAGGCGGTCACGGACCGCGCGCACAATAAGGGGGAAGAGCTTAACATGCGCCTAGGGTTTCTCGTCTTTTATTTCCACACTTGCCGGGCTGTTGCAGCCCTCTCCTCTCTCTCTGTATCCGGAGGCGAAGCATCGGCAGATTCGATTTCCTCCCCCAAGGTCCTATTTTTGCTCGATATTCTGATTCTTGATGCGTTTCTTGTGCTAATGATGTATGTATCGGTGCATGTGGTTGCGTTGGTCGGATCTGATTTGATCATTTGAGCCTTTTCGGGGGGATAGAGTAGGATTGGTTAAAATTAGATCTTATCATTGGTTAGGTTTTGTAAATTCGATTTCTTGATTGGTGTGGCTTGTGTGTTGGAGGTGTTTTGGGGGCTGATCTGTGCTGTTTTTTTTGGTTCGTTAGATTGATTGGTTGTGCTGCAAGAGGAGGCGACGCGGAAGCAATGGCTCTGGTGAGTTTTTTTATTTTTTTATGTTTGTTTATGGCTTATGTTTTTATTTCCGGTTGTCTTTATGTTGTATGGTGTGTTGGGTGATCTAGGGTGAAGTTCGTAGACCGTAGTTGTAGTAATTGTTGCAGATGAGCATTGGTTGCTATGTGGGTGCTATTGTAGCCTTTGTGCCGACATTGAATTTGCTCTATCTGTGCATTTAATCTTTGTTCCAGTTGATACGTGGTTAACAAATTGGGAAAAAAATGGGTTTAAATGTTAAAATACATTAGCGGAAACATTTGTTTCTTTTTGTAAATGCATTAGGAGTAGCTATTTTAGTAAATGAGCAAAAAGTGAATTGTCTTGTGTTTTTCTGTCTTATTTTGTTTGGTGGTTGAAATTTCGTTTTGTTTGAAACTCTTTGAATTGTGGCCTCATTTTGGTATTGAAGGTACTGCATGCTACTCAACAAAACAAAAATGCCTTTAAGGCTCTGATTGCAGCTGAATATACTGGTGTCCAACTTAAGCTTACAGAGAACTTTCAGATGGGAGTCTCTAACAAAACTCCTGAGTTTCTTAAGATGAATCCCATTGGAAAGGTTTCATTCTCCTCAATCCAACTAAATGCGTGTAGAAGAGTATAATAGTGATTTATGCTTCCATGACATGTTTTTCAGGTTCCAGTTCTGGAGACACCTGATGGCCCCGTTTTTGAGAGCAATGCTATCGCGCATTATGGTACTCAGTTTGATTTGCTTATTATGTTTGTAAATATGCGACTAGGTTATTGCTGATTGGTGTTGGCATCTTTTAATATTTGATTGATAGCTGCTTCTTATTAAACCTTTTTTTTAATTATATCTCATTGTGATAGTTTTTTGTTGTCATTGAATGGCTACCTAAATTTTGCATATACAACCTGTTTTTAGTTACTGTTATTTTCTTCATTGCCTACGGATTAGATGACACATGCCTCTTATGTTTCAGTTTCCCGCCTTAATGGAGATTGCAAGCTCGTCGGTTCTTCTCCTTATGAAGCCGTAATATACATCTTAACGATGCTCATTTTGAGAAGCTTACTGTGTTCACTTCAATGTAGCATTATTGATGGCCTAATAATGTTATCTGTCTTGTTTAATCAGGCCCTCATTGAGCAGTGGATTGATTTTGCTTCATTTGAATTGGATGCTTATATTACTGCCTGGTTCTATCCTCGAGCAGGATACAGACCTTTTCTTCCTCCGGTCAGTCAATAATATAAGTTATCAGATTCTTATAGTTCTAGTGGAATCATCTGACTGACTGCATATTCTTATGCTGATGAAGGCTGAGGAAGCTGCAATTGCTGCATTGAAAAGATCTCTGGCTGCTTTAAGCATTCATCTTGAATCACACACATATCTTGTTGGACACAGTGTCACCCTTGCTGATATAGTAACGACATGTAACTTGTTTTTGGGCTTTTTCACTGTTTTAACAAAGAAGTTCACATCTGAATTTCCTCATGTGGAGAGATACTTCTGGACTATGGTAAACCAGCCACAGTTTAAGAAGGTTCTTGGGGAAGTGAAACAGACAGAAGCTGTTCATCCTGTTCAATCAAACAAGAAACCGGCTCAAACCAAAGAGCCAGCTCCTCCCAAACAACAAGCAAAAGTGACTCCACAAAAGGAAGCTAAAAAGGAAGAGGCAAAGCCAAAACCAATGGAGGCTGATGCTGAGGAAGAGGCTCCCAAGCCAAAGCCTAAGAATCCACTTGATCTGTTACCCCCCAGCAAGATGGTCTTAGATGATTGGAAGAGGCTATATTCAAACACAAAAACAAACTTTCGTGAGGTTGCAATCAAAGGTATGTTCTCTCAATGGTTGTCTTTTGTTTAAGCCGTGGTAAGATTTATTTGATAGTAATATGCAAATCCAAATATAAAGATTTCTCGTCCAAAATTGTGGGTTCTTCACATTTTCCATATACATGTCATGGATTCATCCATAGTCCCACCTTATCGTCTCTTGATGGCTGCAGGGTTTTGGGACATGTACGATCCGGAGGGATATTCTTTGTGGTTCTGCGACTACAAATACAATGATGAAAATACGGTCTCCTTTGTGACCCTGAACAAAGTCACTGGATTTTTACAGCGCATGGACCTCGCTCGGAAGTATGCTTTTGGAAAGATGCTGATTATTGGATCTGAGGGTCCCTACAAAGTTAAGGGGTTGTGGCTTTTCCGAGGCTCTGAAATCCCTCAATTCGTTCTGGATGAATGTTACGATATGGAGCTTTATGACTGGAAGAAGGTGGACATTAGCGACGAAGAGCAGAAGGAGCGTGTTAATGCCATGATCGAAGACCAGGAGCCATTTGAGGGAGAGCCTCTTTTGGAGTCTAAGTGCTTCAAATAAATTTTGTTTGCAACCCTATTATAGTTTTGTTCAGAGTCTTCGTGGAGATTTATGTTTGAACAATGTAATTGCTGTTTTTGGGACGAGTCAGCAGTAATATGGTCTTATCAGATACTACTTATTTTTTGTCAAACAGTCTGGTGTTTTTTTCTGCTTAATACTGTCTATTAGCAGGGGAAGAGTGGTTTTGTGTTTAGTCCAAAACTCTTTCTTTCTTGTGTTTATTTATGAAATGTTATCTAGACAACCGACTATTCTCTTACAATGATATTGCAGATATTATTCTCTCTGGTCATTAGCCAACAATAACTTTGGTGGTTTTGGGTATCATGCAAATTTGCATTTGATAGATTATTTTGTGTTTTTTTGTGTGTTCGTCTACTTCTATTATGTGGTAATATATAAAGTTTAATTATTTTATAGCGCACTTTGAGTGTAGAGATATATTTGTGAATTTATTTTTTCCCCAGATAACATTCACAAAAAGATATTTACAGAATGCGCATCAAATAAGTGGACGGAAAAAACAAGGAATATGTTGTTCTTGCCCTCTAATTGCTCTCTTTAGAATCTTTCTTTTCGTGTTGACTTTTTTTTTCTTGTAGGATAAATTATCAAGTGGCGTAATTGGCCCGGAATTGCATTTCTCGTGAAATGGGTCCCAATTCTTCCAACTAAATCTGTTATAGATGGCATCTTGCTTCATCACGCTCTCAAAATGATGGTTGCTTGTAATTGAAGGCTACAATCGCTTTTTTTTTTAAAAAAAAAGAAAAAAAGAAAATAGGGCCTACACTGTCCTTATTATGACTTGATTTTCTGATAAAGTTCGTCTTTAAATTAGATCCAAGAAATAGCATTTTTTCGCTCAAAAGTATGTAGTTTTTGTAAAGAAATATACGTATAGACTTTATTCACTTTTTTTTTTACACGATTAGCTAATTTACGTTGTTTTTTTTTTGGTTAAAATTTTTGGGGATGTTAGATGTTTTCACAAAGGTATGTGATTCAAATAAATGGCTTCTTATCAAGGCTATGATTAACGTTGATCCCTTGCTTTTGAGATGATTTGTAAGTTAATATTTCTTAGCCATCGACTAGTCTTATTAAATTATTTTAACAGTCAAGATTTAATCATTTTTAGGGGCAAGATCTGTTAGATGCTTCGTTAAGATGCCCTGCAGTCGTTTCAACTTTGATATTATTAAATATTTTCATATCATCTTTGGCCTAATTATTTTATACTGTAATTTATTATTCTTGGATTAATAATAATAATGTATATTTATAAAGTATTTTGAAGTTAGTGTTTACATTTGTCACAAGCAGGAGCACCCACATAGGCACACCCAATCACATTGTGGCACGTAACCCAAACTAGACGACAACATAATCTTTAGTTACAAAATTACCCCTCATAAAAATATTATAAAAAAAATATTAAACATCTGTGTATGATAGGCTTAGTCGCTAGAAATGTTTTGTGATTAAATTTGACGTACTAATTATAATTAAATAAAAATAAATTAAATATAAATAATTAAATAATTAATAAAATTATAAATTAATGATATTAATAATATTTTTAAATTTTATTATCAAATTAGCATTGAAAATTATTAAATAGAAAGCACACGAACCTTATATTTTAATTTTTTTATGATAAAATAATATTTATTTATCCAAATATTTTTTTAAAAAATAAATTTAATTTTCATCCTAATTGACACAAAAATAACCAGAACAAATAAAGAGATAATTATTATATAAATAAAATATTGGTTTTTGTGAGAAAATGATATTTATAATAATAAATAATTAAATAATAAAATAAATATAAAACAAAGATAAATTCTTATTTTGTCTGAATTTTGAAACTCGATAGAATAATTTTAGCCATAGATGATTAAAAATTATTATAAATTTTTGTTCCAAATTAATAAGACTAATACAGAGTAATCAGAGAACTTGCGGAGGGGCAAATTAGTCCTTAAGGTAATAGCCAATCGGATGACGAAGAACCAATCTCGTAATCAAGGGCTCCATTTCATTCTCTGGATTGGGTCCCACAACAGGTGGGCCCCTCATCCATTCCAGTATTTAAGGTCCGCGAAAGCTCGCCTTCGCACCTTTCACTTCACCTACCGGGGCACAAGGGGGAGGAGGTGCGCCGTCGGCATGACGAGATCCGCTCTTCTCGCCGTCTTCTTCGCCGCCGCCGTCGCCTCCTTCGCCGCCGCCGAAGTCTACTTCGAAGAGCGATTCGACGGTTCGATCCATCGATCTCCATTCCCCACTCTCGCTTAGAAGTATCAGATCTACTGTTATTGTTGTTGTTGTCGTCGTCGTCGTTGATGGTGTTGGAATTGTGGTTTTTTTTTCCAGTTGTTGGTGTGGGATTTGCGTTTTTTTGTTGTTGATTTGATTGGAATTGGGGTGTTTTCAAGGGGGGCTGTTGAGTTGGTGGAGATTAGGGTGCATTTATGGTAGGGAGTGGGGTTTAAATGTTTGCGATCTTAATTTGTAGTGGGTGAATGTTGAGTTGTTGGGGATTGTGATGCATTTGCGATGGGGGGGGGGTGGGAAGTGGGGTTTGCATGTTTGTGATCTAAATTTCTACGGATGGATTTTGGATTGTTTGAAATTGGGATGCATTTGCAAAGTCAGGCGGTGGTTGCCCTTAACTTTTGGAGATTGTAATTTTTGTAGTGGATGGGTGTGGTGTTGTTGGGAATTGCGATGCATTTGTGATGATAGGAAGTGGGGATCCCATGTTTGCGATCTTTATTTGTAGTTGATGGGTGGTTAGTTGGGAATTTCCTTGCATTTGCGATAGTAGGGAAAGGGAGTGAGGTTTGAATGTATGGTGGATGTTGATTTGATGGGAATTGAGGTGCATTTACGATGGTTTGCATGTTTTGCAATCATAATTTCTAATTGATGGATGCTGAGTTGTTGGTAATTGGTATCCATTTCCGATTGTGGGGAGTGGGGTCTGAATGCTTGCAATTTTTTAGATGTGGGTGATGTTTTTGATTTATGATTTTTGTTGATTTGAGTGCACTTGAGAAGTTTCTTATGGATGGTTGTTGAGTTGTTGGAAATTGGGATTCATTTGCCATCGTAGGGAGTGCCTGTTTGTGATCTTTCAGCTATGGGTGGTGTTTTCAATTTTTGGTTCTTCTTGATTTGAATGAAAATGAGTTGTTTTTTTTTTGGTGGTTGTTGATTTGTTGGAAATTGGGATGCATTTGTAATAGTAGGGTGCCAGGTTTTTCATATTTTGTGGCCTCTTAGGTGTCGGTGCTATTTGCAATTTGTGGTTTTTGTTTATTTGAGTGCAACCGCAGAGTTTTTGGTGGGTGGTTGTTGAGTTGTTAGAAATTGGGATGCAATTCTGCGATGATAGGGAGTGGGGTTTGCATGTGTGTGGTCTTCAAAGGCTGGGTGACTTTTTTGAAAAATTGTGGTTTCTGTTGATGATCTGAGTGGGATTGGGTAGTTTTAAGAGGATGATTCTTTAGTTGTTGAGAATTGGGAGGTATTTGCCGTGGGTTTTATTATTATTATTATTATTAGTAGTAAAAATTATTCTATTAGTGTGGAGATAGTGGTGGAAATGTGTTTTTGTGCTGTTGAAATTGAGATCCAGCTCTTCTGGTTTTGTTGTCATTGGTTATTTTGAGGCATTGAAATTGGGATGAGTTGTGATTGTAACGAGTGTGGTTTTATGTGTGTCATCTTTTGGTTCTCTGATGGTGATGGTCGTTAATCTTTTTTGTGTTCCTTGAGCTTGTTGGAATTAGCATATATTTTTAGTAGGTTTCAGCTAGGATCATGCGGTTCTGCATGTTTACTTGTTTGCACCCCCATTTTCTTTTTATTCTTTGTGAAGTTGGTTATCCTTTTTGCAATGTTTGTTATGTACCAATCATTTTTTGTTATTTGTTTTTTTCTTTCATTTTATTGCAGTAGTTCATTAAAGCATTTCTATTGTGGCTTGACTTTAAATGCTTTCAATGTATCAATCATGTTTCTTAACAGTTTGTAATTTGTATTGCCATCCTTTTTTTTTGTTTTCTGATTTGCTAAACTTTTACTTTTTAACTATAATGATCTTGTTTGATTCCATTTGTAATGGCTTATAGATGGTTGGGAGGAGCGCTGGGTGAAGTCTGATTGGAAGAAAGATGAGGGCATGGCCGGTGATTGGATTCACACTTCTGGAAATTGGTCTGGAGATGCAAATGACAAAGGTGAATTTGTCTTTGCTCTAGCGAAACTATGATATATGGGAACGTAATTATAGCATTTGTCCTAATGCTTTCTTCTAGGTGACATGATCTCATATGCAATGTGCTAAACTGATTATAAATTTTGTTCTTTTATGATTTCGTTGGTTATAGATATTCTCATCATTGACTGGTTTTATGCAAATGTTCTGCTCATTTAGGTATCCAAACTAGTCCGGATTACAGATTCTTTGCGATTTCAGCTAAGTTCCCTGAATTCAGCAATAAAGGTAAAACTTTGGTCTTCCAATTTTCTGTCAAGCATGAACAAAAGCTTGACTGCGGTGGTGGTTACATGAAGCTGCTAAGTGGTGAGGTTGACCAAAAGAAGTTTGGTGGGGAAACCCCTTACAGGTAAAGACTAATAATGCTATACACATTCCTAATGGATGAAATATTTTCTCATTGTCTTCAATAGTTGATTTTTTTGGTTCAGTGTGGGCATATTTATGTGTTTTCCTAGATCAAGTATACTGTTTTGAAAGAAACCTATTAGATGTAACTTATATCAATACCAGAATCTGCCATGGTCTGGTTGACTACTGCAAGTCTACAATAAATTTTATTGATATATTTTGAAGCATGTACCACATAAAATAAATACAACAATGAGTATTTGGCTAACTATGTGCCAATTTCCAATCTACTGAATCCCGAAATTTTACTTTATAGGTATCTGAATTATGGCTCTATGTTTCAACATAATTGTTTTAGTTGTTTTCTTCAACAGCATCATGTTTGGACCAGATATTTGTGGTTACAGCACCAAGAAAGTCCACGCTATTTTGACCCGCAATGGAAAAAACCATTTGATAAAGAAGGATGTTTCTTGTGAAACTGATCAACTTACCCATGTTTACACCTTTATCATCCGTCCTGATGCTACCTATAGTATTCTGGTTGACAACAATGAGAAGAAGACTGGTAGTCTTTACACTGATTGGGATCTATTACCACCCAAAAAGATTAAGGATCCTGATGCTAAGAAGGTATTTTCCTTCGTTTTTTAACCTTTCTAAAGGTTTTGTTTTTATCTTATTTTGTATTTGACAAGTCCAACTATATATTGTAGCCTGAAGATTGGGATGATGTTGAATACATTCCAGATCCGGAGGATAAGAAGCCTGAGGTATCTTCTTACTACAACCATTTTTGCCACTTGAATTATAATATGGTAGAAAAATGTTGAAAAAGTTCTGGTACTGCATACTTTTTCATTAAAAGGATAAATTTCAACGATTGGTGCATCAAGGTTGGGCAGAAATAATTATTTAAGTATTTGTTTTTGGGAACACAAATCTTCATACCTTACGGTTAGGCTGTATGGTATGTTGTGTTTTCTGTTTATTTATGAGCCACACAAGATTTTATCATTCACCTAAAGATAGTTAGCAAATAAATTATATTTTTTTGATAGATTTTGTAGACCTTCTAAGGTTGATACCTAAATTTGCTGTCGTTCTCCTTTAATGTCATCAAATAAATTAAGGGATATATAAAAGAGTGGTAATTGTTATGTCTAGGAATCATAGTTTGTCAGCTAATTTGATTTTTTTTTAAATTTTTTAATGGAGCAGTGTTTTAATGATTTGCATGTTTTACAGGGTTATGATGATATTTCCAAAGAAATTCCTGATCCTGATGCCAAAAAGGTGAGAGATAAGTTGTCTTTATGAATCATACAAATATCTAATAAGTGATAAATAAGCGGTGTTGGTTCTCCAGTTTATGCATGCTTTGTGTTTATCTTGCCATCTTAATCTTGCAGCCTGAAGATTGGGATAATGAGGAAGATGGTGAATGGACAGCCCCAACCATCCCAAATCCAGAATACAAGGGACCCTGGACGCAAAAGGTTTGTAATAATCTTTTGAAGGAATTTCTATTTTGGATGTGGGATGTTCAATGTGCCTGAAGTTTTTTCTCATCAGAAAATCAAGAACCCTAACTACAAGGGCAAATGGAAGGCACCCATGATTGACAATCCGGGTATGTTGGACGTTTTTCAATACCATTTTACCTTTTTACTGATAGTTTTTTTAATCTGTTATTATAGTTGATTGATTATTACTTATATATTTATATTTTACATGAAATCTTGCATACATTGTTTTCTTTAGTCTTGCTTACAATAGTTTGTTAAACAGAATTTAAGGATGACCCTGATCTCTACGTCTTCCCCAACCTTAACCATGTTGCAATTGAATTGTGGCAGGTGATCTCCCTCTCTCTGTCTGTGTGTCGCCATGCTTGATTGCAATGCTTTTTTTTTTTCCATTGATCTGAAAATTTGTATGGTGGTATCAGGTGAAGTCAGGGACCCTGTTTGACAATGTTTTAGTTGGTGATGATCCTGAATATGCCAAGAAGCTGGCTGAGGATACATGGGGAAAGCACAAAGATGTATGCAGTATGATTTTGTTCGTCCTTATTCCTCATTAAGGATTTGTGTATTATTAGTCCTCAAGTCTCTCTCCTTATAATTCAGGCTGAGAAGGCTGCTTTTGATGAAGCAGAGAAAAAGAAACAAGAAGAGGTATGGGCTTTTTTTTTCTAGTTGGAATCATTCATAAACAGCAATCTATTACCTCACTTGTTCTATTTGATATAGGAAGAAGCTGCCCAAAGTGATGTTGGGGAATCTGACGTACGTTTAGACGACTACTATTGAATTTTATCATATACTCTAGTTTATTATCACTTAATTGCAAATTTACTACTCAACAGGATGAGAAGGATGATCTTGATGATAAAAACGACGATGAGAGTGATTCTGCCAAAGATGATGAGAGTGATTCTGCCAAGGATGATGATGACGAGCCCAAACATGTATGTATAAATTGCTTGAAATTTGATGCAATGTAGCTGCTTGGATCTAATTGTAGCAGCCTAGGACAGATTGTTGTTAATATGCATGCATTGATCATTTAGACGCAGCTAAACTTTCAATGCCTTTTTCTGCTTATTCCTTGCTATAATTCTTATTAAATGTTTCTTATGATTGTTAGACAAGAATTAACAGGGGCTTTCATTTTCTTAATCCAGGATGAGCTCTAAGGTTCCTTTTTCCAGGTAGAAGAATGATGTTGCAGCTAATTATCCAGCGGAACGAGGTTGCCCAACTATTTTGTTTTGGCAATTATATTAAACAAATGCAATTCCTGTAGTCATTTAGCATAACTATTAATGTAGTTGGAGCTTCTGGTATCAATTTTCGATCAGAGAATTTTCAATTTTAGCTTTGAAGTGGAAACCGTTTGCGATGAGTACTAAACTACGTATCATCAACTTAAATTATGACTACTCTCCTAATGCTTGAACCCTCTTTTTTTTAGATGGCATCATGGCAATGCCATTTATTTGTGGCGAAATTTCTATCTAGATATGCTCATCAGCTATCTTGGGCTATTTTGTTTTCAATTCTTATGCTTCGAGAAGCTTCTCACGTTGGGAAAATATGTGGCCGTGATCTGCACATTTGGGAATTTTGATTTGAAATTCTAATGCTGTAATCTGATTTTATTAGTTTTCAACAAGGGCCAATCAACATGATACTAAGATAGTCTAATCTTATTGCCTTTGAACCTAAATGCCATCTAAACAAATTACCTTAACCGTCCTAAACATTGCCTACTTATTTTCCCAGTTATTTGTTCTTTACATTTATAAAGAATGATTTCGTGTTTTTTATTATTTTTAATTACATATTTTCCTTGCCATCCCCACAAACCTAAGGGTTTACAAACCTGCCCAACGCAATTACTGGTCTAATCCATCAAATTTTGCCCGTATCGGTTCATGGGTTCATTAGCATCATCAACTACAAAATCGAATAGAGTCCAATTAGCTAAGATCGACTCTGCTTCAAATCAATTTCAATGGTATACACTACAATTTAAAGCCAAAATAAATTGAATTTGGGCCAAACAAAAAACAAAATCGGGGTCTATTTACATGGTACACACGTTTCCTGGCGTGACATAATATATTCTTATGATATTTTTATTCAATTTATTTTTTTTGGATAAACTCGGTGGACAAATATCCTCTACGCATACTCCTTTTCTTACCATCATCAATTTAAAAAAACGCACTAGTTACTGTATATGACTTACGACGTGTTCAATCGAATGGAATTGATTTTAACAAGATTTTAAAATTATAAATAAAATAATTTATTAAATATTATAAATATATGTTGTCATCTAAAATATCATAATTTTCAATAAAAATAGAATTTTGTAAAAATTTTAAATTAAAAAATCGAATAAAAGGTAGCAGTACCGCTATAGGGTATATTTAATTTATATCTATATATATATATATAAAGTTATTGTTTTTCCTTTTTATATTTAAAATTAATTACAAATTCTACCGCCCGACGTACATATACGTACCATCTTCGTAATTAAAAATAAAATGACCAATTATTTAAAAAAAAAAGATAAAAGTGAAATGACCAAATGACCCCCAATGTCAGAATCTTCTTTGTCTTCTCTGTCAAATATCTTTTTCTACCTCATCCTCGGTCCATTTCTTCCTCTGCACACTCCCTCTCCTCCCACTCCAAATCAGTGTTCTCCCCCTTCATCGCCCACAAAGTTCCAATCTTTACCACTCTCCGTGACGTCCAAGCTCCGAAAGTCGCTTCCTTTGCCTCCAAGCTTCGGTGGTGTTTTTTTTTGG
>JAVDBV010003063.1:0-12006 GCA_032619315.1 Piper longum
AACGGTTTGGTCGCCGGTAGCATTTCCGGGTCGGTTCAAGGGTGAGCCGAGTCGGGGTGTTACAAAATCCATTCCAAAAAAACATATTCATCTCAATAATTCGTAATCAACATAAAAAAGATCCAAAAATTTACAATCATCATAAGCAAAATTTTAAATTACCTTCAAGTAGGAAAGAAAAAAGGAAGTTCATGAAGGAAGAAAGGCGAAAGAGGGAGAACAGTTAAGCATCGTCGAAGTAGCCGACGGGGTTGCCAGCAGCGTCGTCAGTGGCAGTAGCCGGCGCTGTGGGAGGCCACAGGTGAGTTCACCCGGGAAGGTTGAAGGGGGGTGGCGGATGGCAGTAGGGATAGGGGTAGCGATGGTGACGGTTGATGGGTTTCTCTAAGAGAAGAAAAGCCGAGAAGGGGATGGGAGGGAGAGTGGGAGGGACTCGGGCTCGTGAAGCGCGATCTCGTTTCCGACCGAGGTCGGAAATGATTTGATAGAAAAGGAGTCCCCTTTCTCCGGCTTTTGCCCATTTTGTGAAAATAACCAGATATGATTTATGGGTGCGAATAACGCTGGCCAACAAAGAGGTCCGTTTCCACTATTTTTTTCATTTACGTCTAATATTTTGAGTGCTACTAACGGGCCCCAAAAGATGAATTAAAACATTTTACAAAAAAAAAGGTAAAATTTTTTATAAAGATACATTGGTCTGTAAAAGTGTTCAATAATATCAAGTTTAAAATCTTTTATTATATCACAAGTAAAAATTAACTAGCTAAAAATTTGGACATATTTAAAGCCTAGGTTAAATTTCTTCTAAAAGTTTAATAAAATAAATAAATAAAAAATGAAACCATAGATTAAACTCAAATTTAAGATTTCAGGGATTTGGGATTGAGTTTTAGGGTTTAGGGTTTAGGGTTTAGGGTTTAGGGTTTAGGATTTAGGGTTTAAACCTTAAACCTTAAGCCCTAAATCCTAACCCCTAAACCCTAACCTTTAATCCCAAACCCCTTACCCCTAACCCATAACCACTAACCCCTAACCCTTAACCCCTAACTCCTGACCTTAAGCTTTAAACTTTAAACCCTAAACCCTATACCGTAAACTATAAAACCCAAAATCTAAAATCCTAAACCAAAATTATAAACCCAAAACCATAAACCTAAAACCTTAAACCCTATACTTTAAACCCTAAGCAATAAACCGTAAACCTTAAACCACAAAGAATAGCACTTGTGAAGGTTAGGAAAACAAACAACTTGAAGAACTTTAATATGTGTTGTGATTAATTCGAAATGTGATGTGTATGTGACCTGAAGACTATGAAAAGCGCCTAGAATGAATACGTGTAATGAAATGTTTTGCATTTGTTTGAGTTAAATATAAAATCATACTAGTTTATAAAATTATTTTCATGTCCCAATTACTAGGGAGACTCTCGTAGATTTTTTTCGGGATTTAAAGTCTCTTTTGTAACTTGAACTCATATAGGATGTTATATTTACATGATCCCAGCCTTATGAGTGTATGAGTGTTTTTTATATGATCATGTGTGCTTTAACCACCGTTTAGCCATTTTACCATACTTGCAACAAGAGCTTAGGGATTAGGTTCTAACCCTACTACCCTATACATTCCAAAAATCATAATTAACTACCTCACCAAATGAGCTTCAAAGAAGCTCAAATTTGGCAAATTGCAAGTAGACAATTAGTAGGTCATTAATTTAATTTATCAGAAATTTTAGAATTTTTCTATTGGTTCAATTTTTTAACCTAATGTCAACCATTACCACTATTTCAAAAAGAAAAATGGGAGCATTGTTGGCATCCACTTAGTGTTAAATTTTTGTGGTGTGTAGCTAACACCTATATCTAAACATGAGCAGAAGGAGATAGCAAAATAGCATCACCACATAGATAAAGAACATGCTCATTATATGCACGGGCGTGAAGCTTGGTGGGCAAGGAGTCTAACAAACTAAAAATTACATTTTTTGTGACCTAAAATGAGAGCTGCATTGCTAAAACGAGCATGGATAGTCTTGAACTAGTATAAATATGATTAACAAATCTATATGCATAAAATGGAGTCAATAAGCATGCAATTAATGCACAACATGAGCAAGAGGAACAACTACACATTCTAATCTAACAGCAAACACAAACCAACAACAGCAAACAACGAACAAAACAAGGAAAGAAGAAAAGAGAGGAAAAGGAGACATACCTAGTGGAGGGGAAGGAGAAGGAAGAAGGGAGGACAAGGAAGACGGAAAGGAAGGCTCCAAGGGGACTTGGAGAAAGTCTAGAGTTTGAGGATGAAGGGAGGAAGGAGTTGGAGGTAGAGAGGAGTGAGAGGAAATGAAGGAGAAAGAGTGGAAAGAGTGGAGGGTCAGGCTTCCTATAAAACCTGGAAAACTGTTTGGTGCCTACTCTAGGGCATTGGGAAGATGGGCGCTAAGGTGCAAGGGTTGACATTAGGGTGCTGATCATATTGTCCGATCAAAAATTGCCGACCATCTTACACCAATTGGATAGAAGGCTAGTGCTAAGGCACTCCCCAAGTGTCTTGGCATTGGGGAGAAAGAAACTTCGGGTTGAAGGAAAATCAAGCTATGGTTGGCCACCAGGGCGCTAATCCAGCCCCTTGACGCTAGTCAAGTGCCTTAGCGCTAGTCAAGCTCCTTAGCGCTCAGCCTGTTTTGCCTCTTACCTGGGGTTTTCACCGGAAAAACCAAACAAGCACACCAACACACATAAAATGCATCTAGACACACGAGGACACAATCCTAAGCTCTATGTGCAACACAACATTTCCCACAAAGAAAAAGAAAAAACAAAGCTCAAGCAACCTAGTGCACAACCGAGTGTGTCCAGCATTAGAGTGAATAGTGTCTTGGCATACAAAGCAACATCCTGATCCTCATAACATATAAGCGGTTATCATTGACCAATCACATGTTATTTGGTTTGATTCATAGGTGAACCAATACTAAAACCATGGGGCTAATGGCCCAAGTTTGACAATGATCACGAGTACTAGTACCTTGCAATAAGGTACTGGGGAATTATTGTAACACCTTGTTTCGATTTCCCCATGAACTAACTCGAAAATATTATCGGTGACCAAATCGTTACCTAATCTACTTGATTCAGGTAATCTGACCTAGACCTACCTTTAATGTCTCAAAATGGTGATGTCATATACAAAGCATGGATGGAATGCTTAGGCTCTAAAGTTGTCCTACATGCATGCAATGATATATAAATAAGCATACAAACAACCCAAACAAATGAAAAGTTTAAAAAGAAAAATATATTTTTAAAGTAAAACGGATAGAGTTTCACTTAAAAGTGAAATGGGGGCCACCCTTTCAACAGTAATCAATATATATTTATAACAATAATAGTAAAAAACACAGTCCAAATACATCATATTTACAATTATTTTTATTTTTCTCATTATATCCTTGTGTTCAATTTTTCCAAAACAAGTAACACAAGGCTAGCATGGCACTTTCTTCTCCAGCAGTTAGTGAAATTTTCATTCACTAAGGTTAGTGTAAAGGAAAATAATCAGAAAAATAAAAAAAATAAAAGAATGAACAAGGAAAGAAATGGGAAAAAAAAGAAAAATGAATAGAAAAATGAAAAGAAAAAAGGAAAATGACAGAAAAAGATGAATTCAAAAGAAAAAGTAAATGAAGGGAAAGAAATAATAAAAAAAATGAAAGAATCAGAAAAATAAGAGGAAAAGAAATAGGAAGGAAGAAGAAAAGGAAAATGAAAGAAATAGAAAAGGAACGAAAAAGAAATGGAAAGAAAAGAAAAGGAAAATAGAAGGAAGTGGAAAGAAAAGGAAAAGGAAAGAAAGTTAAAATGAAGGAAAAAGAAAAGGAAAGAAAAAAAGAAAGAAAAGAAAAAAGAAAGAAAGTGAAATGAAAATGAAAAGAAAAAGAATTAAAATGTAAAAAAAAAAATAATAAATATAAGGAAATAGTAAGAATTAAAAAAGAAAAAACATTGAAAAATTAGAAAATAGAAGAAAAAATAATTATAAAAACATTTTATATTTAATTTTTTAAGGAGAGAGATTAAGTGTTATTTATTATTTAAATTTTTATTTAGAACTTATTTTGGAAAAAAAGAACAAAACGATTATAAAATGCAATTAAATTTTATGTGTCGGCTTTTTATTAGAGAGAGATTTAAAATTTTAATTGAATAAAAAGGTTGATTGTTATAATTTAATTATTGTAATTTTAATTTTTATTTATTGTATTTTAATTAGCTAATTTTTTTTACTTAAGAAATTTTTAGTTTTTAATAGTTTTTTTATTTTATATTTGATTTTGTAGCAGATTTTAATCATTTTTTTTAAAATATATATAAATATATATATAATAATTATGCAAGAAAAGGTAGACCTCCTGGATCATTAGTGCGATTTTTCTGGAACCGCATCGCCCCCTTGGCCGAAAATTGGCTAGAAGGGAGGAAGTTAAGGTGCTGCTCCGCCGGATTATCTCGCTTGTCCGCCCTTCCACCCATCCTTCGGTTCTCCCTTGTTACCTTTCCCATTAGATCACTACTATACCTTTATTCATACTTTGACTTGCGAAACTTTTTTATCAAAATTTTTTGTTTTTAGAAAAAACGTTTACCCTTCCCCCTCCCCCTAAATTGACAGGTTTCGTTTCGATTCTTGTCTTCCTCTCTTTGCCCTTTCGTTTTCTTCTTTTTTAAAATTGAAGATTCATATTTTGTATTTTTTTAGGTATCTTTGACTTTTATTTTTTCTGGAAGATTTCACGCTCATATATCTTAATAATTCCAGTCCGCTGTCTTTAACAGAGTATTTGAATCATCAAGCAATCCATGTTTCTTGCGCTGCACCTCAAGTAAATGTTTTTCAACATGAATTAAACGATTTAAATACATGTGATTTGTCAATATAGTTATTGAAAAATCTAAAACCTACCCTATATCTTGTTCGGCATGTATAAATTACATGTATACCTTCATCATATTTTCCCCCCTCTTTTACGTCCATCATGTGCTTAGTTAATGTAGTGGTTGCAAATTTAAATTCTTGATTGGTACGGTTGCGTATTGGCGCAAAGCAAGTGAAGTTTTTGCTCCATTCTTTCACTCTCTCTTAATTGTTTGTTTCTTTCATAAATTACAATAATCATTCTTGACATATTGGAATGGAATTTCGATTTTTTTTCCTTGGCTTTTTTATCCTCATTGAAGGTCTATAATTACAATGTTTAGGTGTTCAAATTTTCTTGGCGATATGGCAGCAGATGGATCAGAAGACTTGACAACCTCTATGGGAAATGTCGGGGAGTGCTCAGAGACCACTGTAGAAATTAAAATTAAAACATTGGATTCTCAAACATATACTCTAAGAGTGAATAGATGTGTAAGTCCAAGTTCTTTTTCATAATATGTCAATTACCGTTTGAGATGAAGAACAATATATTCTAGCATTCAATACTGTATATGGTTTTTTACTTTCGTACTTGCTTTGTAAGGGTCCTTGTTTTTTGCTTATTGCTACTATGATGCTTAGATAGACTATGCTACTAGATACGCATGCTGCTGGTCTTTTCCATGTTAGTTGATTTGAAATGTCCTCTTGGAATCTTTTCAACATAAGACTTTTACGTAATCTGTTATATTACTGTGGGGGCAGGTTGATTTTCTTTAATATTTTATGCATGATTATGATGCGCACAGCGGTTTTTTTTTGCAGGTTTCTGTTCCTGCATTAAAGGAGCAAATAGCAACTGTGACCGGTGTACTATCAGAGCGGCAACGATTAATCTGTCGTGGGAAGGTTTTGACAGATGATCAGCTTCTCTCTGCTTATCGTATCCTTGTTGCTGCGGCTAATATTTGACAGTTCACATTTGTCGATTATGTGTTGTTGCTGACCTTTTATCTCTTGATTGTGTATATTATACTTGTTTCCTAGATGGTCATCTGCTCTAACTTTCACGATACTGCTTCTATCCTCATGACATGTTAGTTAAATATTCACGCATACACACAGAGCTGTGGGTTAGTTGAATTAACTGTCAAAATAGATGTGGAAGATGGGCATACATTGCATTTAGTTGCCAGGCAGCCATCTTTACCTGGTTTTCCAGGATCTGATCCTACAATGGCTAGTCAAGGTAAAATGTTCATCATTGTATCAGCTTTCCAGGATTTTTTTCCCTTCATTTATTATCCTTTATGCATCTTTCTTTTGCAGCTTTATATATTATTGTGTATGGCTAGAAGAAACTGGTATTAGTTTGTCACGTGATGTGGAGAGAGGAATTTATTTAAAAAAAAAAACACTCAGCAGCATTACTTTCTTGTCTGTGAATGACAACACTGATATATACTTCTATGCTTTCCTAAATAACTTGTTCAATGTGACAACAACTCATTGATCCATGATGCCTTCTTAAGCTTGAACAAGCAAAAGCAAGAAGCGGAAGGAGGAGGAAGAAGGCAGAGATGTAGGAGGAAGAAAAATAAGGTTGATCATAATAGAAAATACATGATGTCCTCCTAATATTATAGCATAATCCCTAATCAAACAAACTAGTAATGACTAGCATACCCTCCTATCGAGACGCCAAAACTAAGATATAATTAAGACTTGATTAAAATATCCCTGGTTAATAAAACATAAACAAAAATTAAAATTTAAGCCACTAAAAGTTTATCTCGGGAAATTCCTAATACTTATTCTAATATAACTAGAAAACTATTAAAATTGAAATATTCTAAAAGTTCATCTCTATATCTTAATCTTTAATGATTCTTGCTTGAGTTTATCTTTATTGATGGTATTATTGTGGAACCAGAACTAACTACATTCTAAAAAAGTCCAAAACATGTTAAAAGTAAAAAATGTCCTGCTATATATAATAGTAGATGAGTTCTTTCCCATTAGTAAATTAATTAAGTCTTTTTTTAAGCAACTTCCTATTGATTACTATTAGTTTGTGCTAGCTTTGTTGTGTGCTAATTTGCTTTAAGCAACCTTTACTCATCTTCCAAGTGAGTAAAATTTAGAGGGAATAGAAATATGTGTGAACCTATTATTCTCAAGTTGTCCTAACCAATTGGCTTCAAAAGCTCTCTTTTTTTTTTTTATAAAGTAAAATTTCATTTCAATAACCCCCAAAGGGGCAAAGAAATACAAAAGAGAAAAGGGCTCTAAAGAGTCCTTACAAGAGTTATATCAAAGAGTTTAAAAAGGAATCATAATGATCGATAATTCTTTGTTTGTAGTTTAGGACTTCCGAAGCAAGCTATAATTAGAAATAATGGATATAGCCAACGAACTATGGTGTATTTTGAGATCTTCAAATATTTTTTTATTTCGCTCATACTAAATGGAAAAGACGTAAGCAGAAAGGTTTCAAGAGGAGGTTTGCATGCTTGTTTTGCAAACAAAATGTAAGAAGTCAATTTATCTCTTCATCGAAGGAGTTGACTTGATGGGGTATGTGGCATTTTTGAAGAACTAGTTTCCAAACTTATTTACTATAAGAGCACCCAAAGAATAAATTGTCTCTAACTTCTAGGCAAACCTCACAAAAAGAGCATCTGTTAGCAAGATAAAGTTCTTTCTTTAGAAGATTGTCCAGAATTAAGATCCCATTTGATATGACCAACCAAGCAATGAACGCATGCCTATTTGTTCGGTATTTAGACCAAACAAGAAGGTGTCATGACATTTTTGGAGAAGGAAGTCTCAAAAAGTTCCAAAAGCTCTTGAAAGAAAATATTTCCCGAGGATATCCACCTTGTGCTATTATTCGTATGAGATAAGAAAAAAGTATTCTCATTTAAAAAATTTAAAGCTTCTTCTATGCTCATAGTGTTAGAGGTGAGGGCCCAAGAACCCTGAATGATGGATTGAGATATAGTGTGGGTGGTTTTTCCCCCAAGATTTGCAATAGTCCGATGAGTGAGTCATTAGATGAGGGGGTAATAATTAAGCCAAGGGTTAAGCTAAGTGAATGTGTTCATGCCATTGCCAATTTTATAGAAACAATTATGGGCTATTTTTTCTTTAAAGGAAATAATGTTGCTCCAAGCGTGAGACCCATAATTTGTGAACACAATCTATATAAATCCACCATGTAAGTAAACTCCATGAATCCATTTTACCCAAAAACTATTTTTATTTGTTAACACTCGTCAAAGCAATTTTACTAATCCAGCTTTGTTAACCTCAAAAATATCTTTGATACCAAGACCGCCTTCTAATAAGGGCTTATACATCCGCATCCAGGTAACATTGTGGAAACCTCTGACATCAATGTTCCCTCTCCACAAGAACGAAAAAAACAATTTAGTAATAAGCTTTAGAACACACTTTGGAAATGTGAAGGTGGATGCCCAATAGTGAGATATGCCATTGAGGATGGATTTTAAGAGTTGGAGACGGCTGGCATAAGATAGTAGATATGATTTTCATCCTTGAATGTTAGCTCTGATCTTATTAATGAGAGGAATACACATGTAATAAGAAAGCTTATTTGAACTAAGAAGCAAACCCTAATAACGAATAGCGAGCACACAAATGTAATAGCCAAACAAACTATGATTGTCTTCTTTATAGACGCAAGCGTGGGAAAAGAATAGGACACTTTTCATAATATTTGTTTTTAACTCAGAGAAGGTACCATGCAAGGAAGATTTTAAATATTGTGCCAAGAGAGGAGACTTCTGACAAAATCAAGAGATTTTCGGTAAACATTGAGAAACATTTGGAGCATTCCTTGTCTTAAAGAGGAATGATAATGCCTTTTGATACCTTAGATTTAAGTATAATTGAGTGCTTCCATACAAAGAACGAAAAAGAGCGACGAAAGGGGACAACCTTATCAAAGACCACTTTTGCTATTAAAAAAATTGAAATTGCATCCATTTATCATAACACTGACGTATGGAGTGGTGACACATTCAGAAATCCAATCAATCCAAGTATTATTGAACCTCAAATTGCGAAGTACCAAAAATAAGAAATCCCACCGAACTTTATCAAGGGCCTTTCTCAAATTAACCTTGATACAAAACCTTTCTGACCCCTTTGAGTAGTGGAAATTTCTTATTAGTTCGTGGGCCAACAAGATATTTTCATTTATCAACCTATCCTAAAAAAATGCTGACTGGTTTGAGCTAATCAAAGAAGGAAAAATGAGAGCAAGATGAGTACCATAATTTTGGAGATGAATGTATAGACAAAGTTGCATAGAGAAATAGACTTGAATTGCTCCAAAGATCTGGCATCTGGAGTTTTCAGAACAAGGGAAAGGAAGCAGTGATTTAGTGTCCAAAGTAGTTTACCTTGTTCGAAGAAATGTTTGATGGCCAATATAAGGTCTTTACCAACAATATCCTAGAAGAAAATAAAAAATTCTTTAATGAAACCATTTGGGTCAGGAGCTTTATTATCTAGAGCACTAAAGATAATAGCTTCAATTTTTTCATTGTTAACCCACGAGTCAACATAGAAACTTGTTCATGAGTCAACTTGCGCTGGAAAGGAATAGATGAAGGAAGATCAAAAGTTGAAGTGGTAAAAAAATCTTTGAAGAACCTCTCGGCTTCAATCCTAATGGCATAAAGATCGGAAAGTTAATTCTCATGTGGATCCACAATCTCATGAATATGATTTTGTAGGATGTGAGAGGCATCCGCAGAGTGGAAAGATAATTTCTTCATCTTGAAGCAAATTGAAACGGGGCAAGTTTTTGTTTTCAAGCAACAAAGTATTGTAGGATTCATGGAGAGCATTTGATGGGCATCTCGGAGGAACAATTAAGTGTTACTCAATCTCACATTAATTTTGCCAAAAACTTTAATATTTTAAGTTTTTATGACCGCTTTAACACCGTGGAGCTTTTTTAAAAAAATAAATTGAGGATTTTCAACAGTGTGGGCAGACCGTGCATCTTGAATGATAGTCTTGATTGATTCATTTTTAAGCCACATAGTAAAAAAGCGGAATAGTTTTAAACCAAAGGGCGAATGGTCCTCAAGTTTAAAGAGAATAGGAGAATAATCAGAAGATCCTGAAAGTAGACAATTGATATACCCATTGGGAAATTTCATCTTTCGAAGATCTTTGCAAAGGCCTTTGTCAAGTTTCATGTAAACAATAGTGTTATCAATATGCTTATTACTCCACGTAAAATTAGAATTACAAGGAATATCAATGAGATCCGCTTAAAAGATGAAATTATTAAATTACAAAAGATGCCAATGGGGAATATCAACACCACTCAGATGCTCGTTATTGCTTCTAATACAGTTGAAGTCGCCCATTAGGATCCAAGGAAGCTGAATAGAGGGTTGGGCACATGAAACATTTTGCCATACTTTTGTCTATGTTGGTATGAATTTGAAGCACAAACCATGAAGTAAAATTCAAAGCCATTCCGAAAGTTCAACACTCAACAATGGATAAATTAATCACTCTCTTGTAGCTTGTAGACTTTAAAAATTGCAGGGTTTCATAAAACTAGAATGTGACCCAATGGGTCTGAAGAATAATTATGCTCAATTTGTCATCTTCTAATAAAACCTCTTTGAAGTTTACGAAAATTTTTTGCATTAATTTTTGTCTCACATAAACCAAATAGGGTCATATTTTCTTCAATTGTTAAATTAGAGACATCCAATCTCTTTCCTCGACAGGAGAGACCGCGAGAATTTCAAGCTCCCAAACTAGTCATAAAGAAAAAGAGGGCTCGTCTCTTTTGTTTTCAACAACCTCCTTGGATTTTGAAACTCAAGTCAATTTTTTAGGATTTTTTAAGTAAGACTTTCAACACTTGAGAAATTTTATGGTTTCAGGTTGGCTTACTCTACGTACCACCACATTCCACCTATTTTGACTTTCACGATCCAAGAGAGGAGCCGCAATCTCTTGTGGGGGGATGCTTTGTTCAATAGAAATCTATGCGTGACATTGTGGGTTTGGAAGGATAGTTTGAACTAGAGCAAGTGGGGGGTCAGCTTGAGCGGAAGCTAATGGAGGAACCTGTTTGTCTTTGTTTTACTCAATGTTTGAATTGTAAGAGTCGGTAGACAGAGAAGTATGCAATGAAGGGAGTTCATTTTGAGGAACGTTTGAAGTCTAAACAACTTGTTATTCTTGCCGTGTAGGGCAAGCCCACATGATCAAAACAATTACATTTGGAGTAAATCTTAAGCTTTCATTCATAATATACTTTTTGGTTGAAAGAAGAGTCATCATCTCTTATCAACATAATGGATGCAGGAGATGTAAAAATATAATCAATTTCCACATATACTCGAGCAAAAGAAAGTTGAGTTCTATTCACGGTTGCTCTATCAGCAAATAACGGGGCCCCCAAAGTATTAGCCAACATTGATAGACTTTCATCTCCGAAATATTAGATTGGAAGCTTAGGAAATTTGATCCATATTGGAATTGACTTTAATAACTCTCAAGTTAGCTAAATTGGGTGCTGGTCCCCCATGGTTTATGATGAGTGAAAAAATATTCTCACAATCCTCCTCAAAAAAGAACTTGAATAAGAAGAAACCGTCAGCTAGAGATTGCATTTCAAAGGTTTCAAAAAGCTTCCATTACTTTTTCAATATGGTTTGGAACCATGCAAAAGAAGGGCGTTTGCCCATCATATAGCCAACAAGAGTGTTTTTCGATCGCTAGTTCTCTTTATTAAGTATGGTTTCAAGAATAGTAATGGTTGTTTTCCCTCTCAAATCAGCATGAAAGTTTAGAGAAGAGGAAGAAGGGCGCTGGTGGGAGAAAAGGCTTGCCCACGAAGATTTATTTTGAGGAAAAACCATGAAGATGAGTTTTGGAATAGATTAAAAAAGGCCTAAAATTTATGTAATAGATTTATTTTATGGAGGAGGGAGGGATGGGTGGAGCAGGTTGGGGAGACAAGGAGATAGCTGTGCAGAGCAAGCGTGTTGGGGGGTGGGGGGGGGGGGG
>JAVDBV010003064.1:0-12154 GCA_032619315.1 Piper longum
ACATATTCTACGTCTAGCTGCATATATATATATATATATATATATATGCAGCTAGACGTAGAATATGTGGTGGTAGCATATACGATTAGTGGGAGGGGGGCAATTAGCTGTTTCTGACTTCAACATCACGCCTACTCCATTGACTTAATGGATTGCAAATCTGTTAAGGGTGGAATCGATTTCCTTTTGCTCCATGCACTCCAACCCAGTTGTATCCAAAAGCAAAGACAAAGGAGGACCCATCGTCTCTTTCTGATTTTGAGGCATGACTTTCTTGGGGCGACCTTGATGCGCAAAGGAGCGAAACACTTTGGACCCAGCTCTTTCTGGTCCAGCGTTTTTTTTATCTCTCTTCCAACGAGATTAGACAATCTCTCCTTCCCAAGCAGATAACATCACCAAACAAACAGTTTCATAGCATTCAACCAAACAATGTTGGAAAAAACCTTTCAACCTAACAGCCTCCTATGTCCTAAGTTTGGAACAGTCGGTCTTCATATTGCCCTTGCTTCTCACCCTAATATCGAATGGGTGCCTTTGCTTTTCTTTTCCCTTCGTCTGTGCCGTGACATGGTCTGCTAATGAATTCAATCATGTTGTTCGTCAACGTAGGTCAAACTTAACTAGAAATGTTTGAAGCTCATCTCTAGAATCTATATATATATATATATATATATATATATTGTTCCCAATGATAACAATCAACGTGTAAATTAAGGACCTTAAGGTTACGAGATTAATTATATCACTACTTAATCGATTCGACGCATTTAAAATTTGGTTGAATACAATCAATTCCACGGAGTAATCACCTCATTTATTAGAAAAAAAAGGGAAAAAAGGTAAAGATGCAACAGGAATACCGAATGCTCCTTTCAATTGTGGATGGTCCACTTGATTGAACTTTGACTCATTTTCGTCGGCAAGATTTTTTTTTTTGGATGTACACCTTTACTTCTATTAGTTTGTTGCAATGAAACAGAAAAATTCCTCTCGAGATATTGATTAAAAGTGGTCAGTGGGAACCTGAATGGCTTCAACATAGCAGGCCCATGCCACTAAACCCGTATTTTTGGTCATCAAATGATAAGGCCCACTTGGACAGTGGGTTTCTAATCCAATTAATAATTGGCCCATAACTTTAGCAGATTTGCTCTCCCTCTCCCACATTTCGAATAATTGCCAGTCCTTGTTGCCAATTTTTTTTTCCCCTGCTGGCTTTTAGATAGGTCACTTCGTTCAGATTTACATGTTGCATCTGTAATGGCTAACGCACCTAATTTGGACACATAACACAATTTTATTTACCTAAAATATGTTGCATATTGTGACATCTTATTACTGAAAACGGCTTGATATTCGGCCTAGGCAAGAATATATGACCGTGCAAAGATGTGATGACTGATCAAGCCCCTAAAAAACCATGAACACGTCCAGGTATTAATTCCTCAATTAATCTAGATCGAGTACTTGGGTTAAGAAAAATAGAAGGTCTTATCGTCAATATTGGACGTAAGTTCCACTGAATAAGTAGAAATGCGTGAATAATAATACCTATTAATTATTGAAATTTCAAATTGTCATCAAGGGTATTTCATAAGTACTGATTTGCTAATAAAACATGAATATAAACACCTATTAATTATTGAAAATTTAAATTGTCATCAAGGGTATTTAATAAGTAGTGATTTGGTAATAAATAATTCGGTTTTACAATCATACTAGCTTTAAGACCTCATACTAATTACCGCTCCTTGGGTCAATTCAATACACATGCATATTTAACAGGATGTTATGTACTCTGATAGACGTGATTAAATTCATGTTCATGATAGAACCATTGGCTGTTGTCAATAAAAAATCCTTGGGATGACTTCTAACAACCTTAGTTACTAACCTAAATGTTCATCCTCTTGAGAGGGAAGCATCTGCTAGTGATTGTTGAGGCAAAGATAAAACTAAAGTGTGATAACAACAAAATAAAAAAACGAGGACAATTCAATACAACAAGGGGTTTAATAAAATTGCATTGAACATGATGAATTTTAAGACTTTGTTTTATATTAGTGTTTCCTTCATTTCTTCACAATACTCTCTTTTTGACATAGATATACTTTTTTTTCCCCCTTAAAATGAATCATATATTTTATGAATAGATGGTTAAAGGAACTTAATTGGACATCTCTCTTCAACCTTCCAACACTCTTTAATATACTTTCGTCTACCTTCTCTCTTGATAGGCCCGAAAAATTTTTTTTGTCCCTCTTGATTCTAAACTTATAACGTCTCATTCTTTTATGTCCGTCATTGTTACCTCATTTTTTAGCTTTTTAAGTCTTCTTTCATGATGTAATCTCCATTCGTAAATTGAAAGAGAGTTTCATTTACTCTCTTAAGTAGCACAAAATCTTCCGTCAATTCTTTAAAATAGTTTCATCTTTTGATTCTATGTAGTCATATTTAAAATTACATCTAATAAAACAAATCTCGTTAATCACACTTCATAGTACTACTATGATAGAGTCAAAGATAAAATTAAATAGTTTGATAACAACAAAATATAAATATGAAGCGAAACTTAACAAAATTACATTGAACATGACAAAACTTAATACCTTATTTTATACTATTTAGTATTTACCACATATATCAATTTACGAGTCTGAATTAACACAACAACTCAACACCTATGTCCGTACTCTGCGAACCCTTCCACCCCTTCCACATTCTTCCATATTAATAAATCAATCTAATTCAATTCTTTTAACTTCATTCACATTCAATGTAGACTCTTTGAGTTCTCTTGCCTTTTTACTTACCAAGAAAATTTTGATAACAAATTAAGTTTAATTTCTAACAATAACAACATGATCATGCAACTAAAATATATAATAATTCTTATAAAAAACTATATTATTCATGCAACATATTATATAAAGCACACTTTTACAAATGCCTTCTGATAAATTAATTAATAGTCAAAAATAAAATACACCCTTATTCTTAAGATCAACTCCATGCAAATGGTTCCTGCGGCTCAAATGTGTAGTCTAGCTAGCTAGAGTAAAACTTAAAACTTTTTTTTTTTTGGTAATTTCACCTATCCACTATCACGTATATGTATAAATCCCCCCACCCTGTTCTATTTATATATAGTATAGACATATATACCTATTCTATAATCCCACTTCTGTATATATAAATGCCTAATGAGCTAACAGAGGGCATGATCAAAATTACAAATTTCCATAGAAAAGAAGGCTATATCTTTGTTGTCTGGCATGCAGGATCTTCTACATATGAGCTGCAAGGTATGAGTGTGCATGCTCCGTGATGTCAAACCACAAAGTCTTGCAGTAACTGAGTAGCAAAGCCCTTCCTGTTCTGAATGTTGATGTTCTCAAAAACAGTGGCAGAGGGAGTGGTTGTGGATGAAGATGGATCATTTATTCCGCAGAAGTCATTCTCCTCACCACCCATTTGCATGCCCTGGACAGAGAGAAAGCTCTGATGTGCACCGGCCATGGCAAGGGAAGGGCCACTCTCGCAGTGGGGGAGGCCTAGTGTGAGTGAGACACCATTGCCAGGGAACCTGGGTGCAAATTGATCCATATAATTCTGGTAGACGCCGAACCCAACACCACCCTGAATGTCTCCGGCGGCATTTCCCATCAAAGAGTACCCTGCTGGCTGTCTTTCCCCGCAGAATTGATCGTCATCGCCAATGCCATCGCTACTGATATTGGGCTTCAGCTCCATTAGTCCACTGCCCAGTAAAGGCATGGTGCTGGCGAAGTGTTCATGTAAGTCATTCTTGACCATCTTGGATCTCCCTTGCACCATTTCCGGCTCTTCCTCCTCCTTATCCTCGCCGTCGAAATTGACGGCCGGAGAGTCGGGTGTCTGGCCGAGAAGGGGGAAGCAAGAGGGTTGGCCCATTGCAGCTTGATCATTAAGCTTGACCACATTATTGTTCATATTGTCGTCGGGAAGAGAAGTAGAAGCAGGTACAGCTGTGGACTTTGTAGAGGTCTCCTCATTGGCATCAATAGTCCATTTGCCGGCTTTTCCCTCGGCGTCAACATTGTGCTCCTGATCTTTCATCTCTTCCAAATACATCTCTTCCACCATTGGCTTCCACAGCCGAACCCGGGCGTTTATGAACCAGTTCGACACCTGTACATATTCACCATTTCAATGTATACATTTCACTCAAATCATATCATCGTCTATACTGTCTCATACACTTTATTACATATAGCTGAATGTAGTTTGTTGCAGCTGATTAATTTGGGTGAATTAAATATTCAAGTTGTTCTGTACATATATATCCTGATTGTGACACACTTTCGTACCTGACTTCTTGTGAGGCCAGTCTGCTTAGCAAGTATTAGTTTGTCGGAGTCTTTTGGGTACCTGCAAACCAAACCATAGATCATTAAAAAGGCGAGTAGCTAAAAGCAGGTTGGCCATGTAAGTGTATCTATTCATTCCATTTCATGTTATGAGCCATAATGAGTTAAAGCAGACTAGAAGAAATTGATCTACATCCTCCTCAAGTGGAAGGGATGTCGACGACTCGAAAACACTAAATCCTGCGTACAAAAACTAGAAAAAGGAAAACAAATTCCACGCAATGTATCGTATATTTAGCAAAACATTCAAAGGCACCCTCAGGGGTGTCTAGGTCCCAAGGAGATCACTACAAACATTGATGATGACAAATTTATCGCTATATACTACTCTAAATCAATCGTTTAACTCTAGTTTTTTAATTAAATTAAACCGGCTATATTTAGAGTTTAGAATTTAAGATTAGAGTATTTACGGATGGAGAAAATGTTCAAAGAGCCATGCGCGGAGGACAGAGACAGAGCGCTCCGGCAAGCCGCGCTGGGGCCGCCAGGCATTGGTGCCCTGGCCCATCCCGAGCTGCTGCAGTGCGCGCTGCTGCCTCAGCTGTTGCTCCACCGCGCTCAGGATGCTGCTCCCGCCGGCGCCACCGCTCGCCCCCACCTCCTCGCCGAGGCTCCTCCTCGCCACCCTTATCTGGCCAGCAATGGCGTCCCTCAAGCACCGGAATCGCCTCGATATGGTCTGCAGAGCCAGCGCCGTGTACGTCCTCGCCGACCCTGGCCCTGTCGCCGCCTTGAAGGAGGCCACTACGATCTGCATTTGGTGGTGGTACTGCCGGTACCTCAGCTCCACCTGTTGGATGCATGAAGAAGAGCATTAAAAGTTGGTGGGATGATTATTCTTATTCTTCCATAGTAGAGCGCTACAGGCAGTATCAGTCTTAATTAGTTCTAATATTGATGGACACCATAAATTGCGCTCCACTATTTAACGAGGTCTTGATATATCAAAATTGAGAAAGTGGACGATACGTACAGCCAATTTAAATTGAGACAATACATGCACAGTTTATTACAATACCTTTGGAGTAATTTTAGTTTTTCCATCATATCTAGTTATAAACTTAAGACAAAAAGAGAATGAGATAAACTAGCTGCAACTCCGTTTTCTGTTTTTTTTTTTTTCAATGAATAGAGATAACAGACAGCCTGATTAATTCCAGAAATTACTTTAGATAACATATTTTAAAATTCTAGAGCGACTCTATATATTTTGACAAGACTCTTATTAACTTTATTTAACACTAATATTAAGCTAGTACAAAGATTTAATACTTCATTATCTTCTTTAATTTTTATTAAATTAATTTCTAAAGATAGTATTAGTCGTTATATGACGCATGCCAAATCTATTTCAGGTGTTCAAAATTATATTTCACTTTATTATAATTTCATCTACTGAATCCAAAAATTAATGTAAATGACTGAGAGTCATTTCAAAATCGACTCTCTATAACCTACGCATGGGTTCTAAGCTTCAATTTTAATTGTAAACCTTGAGAAACTATAATGGTTTTATATATTCTTGTTAATGTAGATATGGGTTTTGTCAGTGTTTATGATTTTGGGTTTGCTCCCACTAATTTTACTTTGCTGGTCCGGGAAATAACCCGATTGAGCACTAAGAACAGAGTTTCTTTTGATAAAAGCACACCCACTTGGATTTCTTTGCCCTGTTGCATTTATTGGATTTGGCCCATGCATCGGCCCAACCCATTCCAGTTACAACAACTGAAAAAACACACAACATAATGGAACCTCATCCGTGATTAATTAATCTTTATTACTCCAGTAAAGAAATCAGACGGAAAAAAACCCTGATTTTATACTCAAAATAAAAAATAATATGCTTTTGTTTAACACTTTATTAGCCTTTTTATCACATGACTATTTTTCATTCCTCAACTCAAAGAGATGATTAAGCATGTAGCATGAAAATCATGAATGATTGTATATATATAAGAATGAATGAAGAGAAAGAAATATTTATTGCAGGGATGGTAGGTAAAAACCTCATCGAGCATGTTAACCAACTTCGCCTTCTTCGTCTGCAACTCTTGCCTCTCAACCGTCCTCAGCTCTCCGGACCTTTTTCCGCCACTTCCGGCACCCACCTCTCCGCCACAATTATCTGTCGGCGGGACCGGACCGCCTCCGTCCTTAGCCGGAGCCTCGCCTCTGTCCTTCACTTTCTCATACTTGACAAAACGGCCCCCTAAGTTCACCACCTCGTCCAGCAACTCCTGCGTCGCCTTCAAGTACTTCGATCCCACCAGAACACCTTGGAGCCCTGCGATGCCTCCGTTTGACACGCCAGAGTTTGACGACGTCGAGCCGGTGATCCTCGCCTCATCACCGCCGGCGCCACCGGGGGAAATCGCCGACGCTGGCGCCGGAATTTCGCCTCCGGGGCAGTAGGCAGAGTACGCAGGCTGGTGAGGCGATAAGCTGAGGGACAGCCCCTGGTACTGGCTGGCCTGCCGCCGGAGGCCGAGCTGGGCGGTGGAGTTCGGTGAGCCGATGGCGGAGGGATCCGCCGACGTCCAGAGGTTGTAGTGGAGCCGATTTACGTCCTGCTGCAGGGGGATCCCGACGTACGCCGGGTTCTGCTGGTGGAGGTGGCCCAAATTGGCTTGGCCAATAGTATTCCCGGCCGAGCTCAAGAAGACCATGTTCGCCGGAGAGGTTGCCGGCGGCGGCTGTGCTGTGCCGACATGGTTGTCGTGCGTGTAGCTTACATAGCTCGGGTTCATCAGATACAACTTTTGAAGTCCTTCCCCTTGTATCTCCGAGCTGCCAGCTCCATGATAGTAACCTGCCATATGTGAACCAGGCTCTGATGCTATGTCTGATCAATTCTTTGTGTTTGCATCAGCCCATCTTCTTGTGAAATATGTTGGAGCTTATGAGTATTTAAATATCAGAATTCAGAATCAGATATCTGCAGGGGACAGAAATTAATAAGTGGTGTTAAAAAAATAGGAACGGAGCAAGCTTTAATTAACAATTAGATAGCAAGATTTTGCTTGCTTGATTGATTATATATATATATATATATATATATATATATATATATATTATATACACACACAAAGGTCGGTATAAAGACAAGTAGAAGGACACATGCATATGATTGATTACCGGTGCAGAAGGAGATCTAACAAGTACTCCACGTGAGTGAGGAGGAAGATCTTGCTCATGGAGGCCTGCAAACACAATCTTTGATTGAATCAGTGGAGAAGGAAGGGGAACGAGGGATTTTTTGTTCTTGACGAGGCTTCCCCCTTTCTTCTTGGCTTGAACTCCCAGTTGACAGTACTTGTGCTTACTTTTGTGTCAGAGACCCAATTCCTTATTGAAAAACCCCCTTCAACTGAAAAGGAAAAGAAGCAAAGCTGTGGGTTAAAAAGACTCAAAAAAGATACCCATCTTTCCTTTTCAATTATCTGCAGCTCTCTATACCATTTTATTTGCTTCTGATCACATCTCTTTTTTCTATGTTGCAGATTTTTATGCCAATCCCCAGCTTCTCTCCCCCCTTCCCTTTCCAGCATATGAACCTCTAGTACGTGGTATGGATCAAAAGATGGAAAGTTTTGAAGTGATTTGACCCCCCTATTTCCTCATCATTTGATGCAGGAACATTTGATACGAGAAGATGAAAGCCCACCCAGACGCGGAGATATGAGATTAGAAAGAGAGAGAGAGAGAGAGAGAGAAAGAGCTTGGTGATTAAAATCCTACTACCTCTCCCTCTCCCCCCCACCCGCGCCACGAGATGCAACCAGCTGAAAAACGAGGAAACGTCTACTTCCAAACATCTCAATTTATTATTGTAAATGAGTGAAAGAGGGGAAGATTGTATGTATCACAGTATCAACACTCTATAATATATTGTATAATAATAACTATACAAGTTTATTGTATTAACGGTGTTAATCTTCCTTCCCTACCTCCACTTGTTCTCTTTTATTTTAATCAGAGTAATATCCTTTCAATTCGAACCTAATTACCGTACGCCCCTTCATTTTTAGAGCTTTTTAGATTAGAGTGCTCTTAAAGTTCTTGATTTTTTAGATTGGAGGAGGTTTTCTAAGTCTCAATTACAGACCAGAGGGCCTTGTTGAATACAAGGAAATTAAAATATCTACTCATCATAAACACGTATCATCTTATACTAATCTATAATGCCAACGATAATCGACAATCTAAATTTCATGCAAGAAAGATGCTGCCTATGAAAGATTTTGATAATCTGCAATCTACAATTAAAACACGAAAGTAGTCCGATCAAACAAGTCACCAACTTTAGAACTCGTTATATCATTTGTATTGATGATTAATAATGCGAAATTAAAGTTGTGACTTGTTTTTATTTTATTATATTTTTACTTTTGTGGTTGGAGGTTGGAATTTTTGGGTGTCGGGTTCAAATATAAAGCTAGCAATTGGACAATGCCAAAGGAACATGGGCCAACCACCCTTGCAAAGAGACAACCCCCACTTGTAGTGGGGGCCACCGTCTCTGGACATGTGTCGGCTTTATAAATGTTGGGCGAGTTATTTTCTTACTCAAAGAGTTTGATTGGCGCTTGAGCCGGGCCCATTTATTTAATACTCAGGACAGTTGTGGTTCACCATTAATAGCGGTTTAATAACTATAAAAGACTCTTAACAAGACACGATAAGTGATATAATAAGACCAAATTTTAACTATATAAACGAGTTTTTCCAGCGCAACTTGGTCACTATATAAATAGGACGTTGGAAGAATAATTCTCTACTCTAGATTCTACTACACAGTCTTGTAACTGTAACAGCGTTTATATGGATGTATAATGTAATAACTAGGTAGACTACACATTAACATTTACATACACATATTTAAAAACCAATTTATAATTTTTAGCTAATTCCTCCCATACAAAATGGGAAACGAATTAGAATCCAAAAACACAAAATATAACGTTAGGTTCAGCAACTTCTTGCGTACTAGTAACTATAGTCTAGACAATATGCGGATTATCTCCTTATGAACGATTACAAGTAAAGTCTTAAATACTTTTTATTTAATATAATATATAAATGTCCGATATTAATTATAACGCCAAAAAAAATTAGTGAAATAACTCGCCCCACCTACAAATTAATGGGTTAAATTATTTTTTAAAAGTTGGTCCATCAAATTGAAAATGTTCAAGTGTATCTTATTAATAAACTAGATCATATTATAACATGTATTAGATATAAAACTAATTTATTAGAGATCTTACAATTAAAATTGGCATATGATACCCAATTCGTTTGTAGCGCCGTGCGCAAGATGATGCATATATATTATTACATAGACCTACAAATTAGTATCTCCAAATGCCATAATCGAGCTCCTCGCTGCGATCCTCAAAGCAGCCAATTATTCTTGACAGCCAGTAATTGACTGCATATTGACTAGCTCTAGGCTTCTAGTTAGCTGCTCAAAAGAATTTTATTGGTTCAATAAAAATTTCATGACATGACCCAGTATATATGATTAATCAAGCATAATCTTTTATCTACCAATATTTAAAAAAAAAATCCTTGCAGTATTATATTCCTTTTCCTTACTTTTCAGTGGAAATATTGGAAAGATAATAAGATGATCATAAATAAGATTCAATATATGAAGCTGCTCAGTGTTCAGAGCCGACTTGCAGCCAAGGCGTATCATGATACCTCGTTTAACACATGACACATCTTGATGATTAACTAAACATAATTAATTGGCATAATTATATCTATTTTTTATTAATAAAATATGAACTAAAAGTTACGTTCTGATGAAAAATAAGAGAGTTGACCAATCAAAATGCAATAAAAAATAAAATAAATTATTGTTATTTATCTTCTCATCCAATTAAAGTTTTGTCTTTCATACAAAAATCTATTTATAAGATATTGTATAATTATAGCTTATCTAATAATTTAATAAGAATTAATCTATAAAATTACAGTCTACCTCTAATATAAGCCCTGCCCCACATTGACCAACATCTTGCCTAGTTTCAATAACGGTTAGCAATTACTTTATCTATTGCTTTAATTATGAAATTATTCCACTGTTAATTGCAATCAAGTGGGGAATGTAAGTTTAATGCATATTGGTAACAGTATTGTTTCATGGATTTGAACTGGTACCAAATTATACTAATCAACTAGTTTAAAGGGGACCACAGTCGGCTTGATATTAAGCACTAGCTAGATTATCATGTGCGACATCATCCAGCTTGAGCAATGTCTGCATGATAATACGAGCTAGATTATTGTGTTGAAACATTATCATCCGACTTAGTTTCGTAGCACGTACTAGCATTACTTTAAATTAAATTCCATATATTTATAAATCACTTATAGCTAATTAATATTTTTCTTTTTTTCAAGCAGGTTAATCTCTTGAGGCTAGAATACTTAAATTGTGCAGCGAATTAGTATAAAAGATCAAATTTCTGGTAGCCAAGCAGCTTCCTAGCTTGCTGGCATACTTTATCTGAAAGTAAAAAGATCAAATATTAGATGATAAACCAAGCAAACATGGGGCGATTTCAAAATTTGTTGTCACATCTTACAACTATTATTGTTTATAAAAGTACCTTATTGTATTCTATGAATGGAGGAGTGTTACCTTGCAAACTTGTGATTGATTGTTATAACTATATGCCATCGACATTAGGTCAGTACTTAATATTTCTTTTTACAGCTGCCAACTTTTCAATATTAAGTCAATTTACTAGACGGTGAAATATATGTCGTGCATGGCTTGCTACCATGTTTGTATAAATGTTTATTTTGTGTATGAGAGTCACGCGTATAATAAAATATTTTTAACATTATGGAGGGGTTCAGTACCTGGCCAACCAACATGCTGGCAAGGGATCACGTGTTGCATGGAATTGGCCCATGTGAGTAGAAGGGCGGTGATATTGGTACAGTGACAACAAAGTAGAGCATTCTACAAAAGAAAGATGGCATCACTTTCTTATAGTTGATACGTTAGGTTTATATGCTTTATGTTTGTATGTGTTAGGTTCATATATATATATATATATATATAGGTGTATGGTTTATCTAGGCTCCAGTTGTGTTTCGTTCATATCATTTTCCTAACCTTTGTTGGTAGCTGAAGGATATGTTTATTTTAAGATTAAACACTTGTAGAGATTTCTGGTTAGAAATCTTTAATTTGAAAAATCGATCATCGGTTCGACCTTTTCTGGGTCATCCCCGAATCTATTCAGAAATATGTACATAGTTCCACTAATCCGCCGGATAAGCTGGTGGGTCTCATGAAACTCATTTTATGGGCAGGTTCATGGTCAAGTTTTGCATTTAATTTTCTATGAAACTAATAATTAGCACATTGATTAGGTTAATTAGGAGGCCTGTCTAAACTCTCAAGACAGCATCTGTCTTGCGGGGCCCACACTTGAGTGGGTCCTATGAATATAGGAGTCGGCAGCTAGATATGAGTTATTCATCTTTTTCTTTTTTGGTTGGGACTAAGGCTTAGAAGGTCATCCGTGGAAAGATTTACAAGGTCTTAATTAAATTACAAGGACTTGTAACTAAATTGGTTTATTTAACTCCGATTGAATGATATGTTACCCTACAAAGTGTGCGAATAACAATCCAAAAAATTACTTCACATTTTTTAAAGTTTAATATATATATATATATATATATTAAACTTTAAAAAATGTGAAGTA